>JASDQU010504082.1:68519-86684 GCA_032191745.1 Picea mariana | reverse complement strand
TATCTCTCTAAGCTCTGACTTCTTTCTTTCTATCTGTGGATTCATATTTCACTACAATGCCTGAAAGTACAATATCTTGACCCTGTTCCTTATTTACTTGCCCTTCCTTTCTTTCAACTATTTTCCAAACCTTTCTGTATCTGACATCTTTCTTTTCCTCTGTAGAATTTTCTTCATCTTGTTTTATTGCCAATCTTGCGATCTCTGGTACCTGGTCTTTGTTCACCTGTTCTTCTTGTTTTCTTATCCATACTTTCTTATATATGATATCAGTATTCTCTTTCATGGAATTATCGATCATGCTTCTACAATCACTGGCTATGTGTCCATAGTTATGACATTTGTAACACTCAATGTTACATGCTGCCACATAGGCACTTCTTGCTTGAACATTTCTTTTATAATCCCTGCAATCTGCAACCTTATGTCCAAAGTTAGTACAATAAAAACAATGACCATAAAATAAATTTGCATACCTGGGAGTGAATGATCTTCTTTGTGGCATAGTCCTTATGAATTTTTGTCTTGACTGATCATGATCATGATTGAAGCTTCTTTGTGGCTTGAACATGGATGGTCCGCTTCAAGATGTATCTTTAATAGTTTTCTTAGATTCTAGTTGACCATGATTCCTTCATTTGATTACTTCTGCATAACTCTTTCTATTTTCTTCATTCTTCTTTTTTGGAAACCTAGAGTGCTTCTCTTCATTCTCTATAACTGATGTGGATGTTTCCATCTCTTCAATGTTCATATTGATATTGACGATTTTACTTCTCAATGTAAAAACTTCTTCTTCAAGCTTCTCAACCTCTTCTTCTTTCTTCATTATCTGAGACTTCATGACTTCTTCTGTTCTTTCCACTTCTTCAAGCTGAATTTTTAATGTGATTATTTCTTCTTCAAGTCCTTTCTCTTCTTGACCAAACTTTGCCTCAAGCTAGTTTAGATCGTTAGTTCTTTCCTTAAGATGATCTGTCAATATCTTCTCTCTCATTTCTACTTCTTCCTTCTATGCTTCTATGTTGATTTCCAAACATTGCTTTTGATATTCAAGATTTTCTTTGATCTTTCTAGCTTCTTCTAGCTGAGTTAATTTTGCAATGACCTATTGGGCTTCCTAACAAATGTGAACACTTTCCTTTTGTTTCATCAATTCTTTCTCAAGTGAATTGTTTTCTTATCTTAGTTAATCTAAATCACTAATCAATTCTTCTTCATAATTGTCTTCCTTTTCAATTATTTTTCCTGTCTCATTTCTTTGATGGCATTTTATTTCAAGATGTCCATGTTTTTCACAATTAACACAAAACAACATACCTCTGGTGATTATGTACTCTTCATCTTCTAAATCTTCTTGACATGGTGAACATAATTCTTCTTTATTTGTATCTGCATTTTCTTTGACATTTTCTGAATTTGTGATGGGTGAAGAATATATGTCATGTAACTTATCCCAAAGTTATTTTGTTGATGAACATTTACCAACCTTTTCTCTTACCGGATTAGGTAATCCTTCCCAGATGAAATCCATTTCTATTTTGTTATTTTTTCTTAATTCCTTCTTGGCTACAGTCTTTGCCCTTTTTGAACTATCATATCCTATAACAATTGATAGCCAAATATAATTTCCTTGTTCCTGTAAAAATACTTCCATCCTTATGCTCCACATCTCATACTTAAAACCATTCTAACCATTAAACATTGGTACTCCATTCTAAGAATAATCCATGATATCCTTCGAGTGGTTAAACTATTTCTTTAAGGAACCGACTCTGATTCAAATTGTTGGATTACTGAGAGGGGGGGTGAATCAGTAACAGAGATAATCATTTTTATTCAAATGATCCAAGTGTTATATCAATGAAGCATTATCATCCAATAACTGCAGAGTAAATAAACAATTAACAAATGAACAATCATACACATACACAATACACCAATGTTTTACGTGGAAACACAAATCGGGAGAAAACCACAATTTTTTTTTTCTTATATGTCTTGAAGAATTACATTCATTGGAAGNTTTCTCAGGCTACAACCTGAAGGAAGCTCCAACTCCCCAATTCTCTGGCTACAACTAGAAGGAGGCTACAACCCCCTATGTTCTCCAACTACAATTGGAAGGTGGCTATAACCACCTTTCCTTGACCCGTCCAACTGCCATGAAGTAGAAGTAGAATGATGGAACCACTGTCACACTATCACTGTGATATATACTACTGAAAACCTGTACCAATAAATATGAACCATGCATCAACCATGCATCAAATTGTACCTCAAACAGTAATCAACATGTACCATAAACAAGTGCATCAACCATGCACCAACTTATATGTCAACCTGTACCATAAACAAGTGCATCAACCATGCACCAACCTGTACCAAACAACTTGTAATCAACCTGTACCATAAACAAGTGCATCCAACCATGTACCAAGTATGTACCAATCATGTGTCAACTACTCATCAACTATGACTCATCAATATGTACCAACATCATCAGCTATACACCTCATGTATGTGCCAACTCATTAACTACTTGTCTCAACCATGTAGTCAACATGTACCTCAACCAAAATCCATCATCAATTTCATCATACAAATCTGATTTGTAGCTCTGTAATAGACCTGGTGTATATGATCACATTCCTGCAAACCTTCCTTAACTTTAACAACAAGAGACTATCATTTTCATCAAACTTTTCTTTAGTCTCACATGCCTAGTTTTGGATTAGTCAACAACCCTAACTTGAAGTAATCATAAATTTGTACCTGTTATTTATAAAGATCTAAAAATGATACAAAATGTTCTTCAGTGTGTTTTAAACAATTACTCCAAGTGTCACTACTTGGAACCTCTTAGAAAAGGAGTTATAGAAAAAATGGCATACCTTGTTGAATTCTGACTTATTCTAGAAAGCGACCTTGTAGAGCATGCCACGCACGAAATATTTGTTGAAATGATATGAAAATATTACAAAACATACTACAGACTCTACCCTAACCAAAATATTTGGGCTCACTGAATTTGGATCTGTTATGAATAATTTATGACGTTTTTACCCGAAACACTTGTTTTTGACTAGTTTCAGGACTAGCCACAAACCCTGTTTTCCATGGAGTGTAACTCCCAAAATAAAACAATCAACAAGATAATTTTTTTAACATAGATACTTGGATATGGTTTCTCAATGGCATAGAAATTTCATGATCTGAAACATTATAGAAAAAAAGTTATTGCGAAAATGGTGAGATGACCTGTAAATAACATACCTTAGAAAGCACCATCAAAATAATTTATCCTTCCTTTCATTTCAACCTTCTTTTCTTCACTTTCCTTAGAATTTAGGCTTATATATCCTTTGGTTACCTCAGAAACCTATAGGTATTCAATATTCTCAAGTGTATCTAATATGAGAGAGACTTACCTCTTATTTATACTCTCCAAGTAGTTTCCTTAAAAACATCTTCTAGGTCACTTGGCCCCACTTTCCTTATTTTAGGGTTAACCCACTTTTAATTTATCCATTAAATTTATTATTGAAATAATTTATTTTGTATTCACTTTGAATCATAATACACTCATTACTTCACTTTATTATTTACCTTTTAAAATCTCTTAAATCACTTTGACTACTTTGACCTTTTGGGGCTTCTAGATGACATATGAGGGTCCTCCAACTTCGTAAGGCCATAACTCTCAAACCGTGAGGAGTTATGTGATGTTCCACATACCACCAGAAATGGAATGACATTTAATATCCATATAGAATTGTATTATCTAAAAATATATCATAACTCATACCGTTTGTTGTAGGAAAATCTCCCTACGGACAGGTAGATTGCCTCTAAGAGCTTGACCCTAACTCTAAGATAGAAAATGCTTAACGTGGACATTGAATTCCTTTAAAATCTATCCAAACTAACACATAATAAGGAAGGAGAACAGAAGTACCTCTTTATCGGCGTTTGTCCCTGCACACTCCGAGTTGCGTTCCGATCCTTTGCTTCTCGCTGAGTTCTATAGACAAACAAGATACAACCACTTCCTACTCTATTGATATTAGCTTGAAAACAGATCTATCTATCAATGATAGGTTCATGTAACATCATACACAAACTAGAAAGAAACAGGCCAAGCGTGTCATATTAATGAGAATAACGACAACAATACTTACAATCGTAGATGTGAATGCGACAGCTTCGTCAAGTCCTCTTCATCCAACCCTTGCTCGAAAGATCCACAACTTGGAGAATAGCAGCTTCACTGATCACTCTCCTTTGGCTGACTGTGTGTTTCCTATGATATCATAGGTTTGATGCTATCAATTCTTCCTCCTTTCCACCATCATAGAGCTTGCTTATATAGGTTAAGAGGAGCTTAACCTCTTGAGTTATCTTTAGAACAAGTTGGGGAACCTCCTCCTTAGATCAGGGATCTCCTGATGAAACCAAGAATTTGAATGCAACTTCCTTCTAATCTTGAAATATCCTCCCCTTATTCTCCTCAACGGGCCAACTACTGCCTCAGATTAGGCAGCGCTTCTGCAAAAGGGGCATTAGAGCATTGTAGTGCTCCCTGAGAAGCTTAAGGGAAGCACCAGTGCTCCAAAAGTGAGTAGCGCTCCTTCAGAAGGGCAGAAGAGCATTATAATGCTCCCTGAAGCCTTGTAGAGGAGTGCCAGCACTCCTAAGGCTGATATGGGGGAGCGTTCACCCTCAGAACCTTTGTTTCAGAGCTCTTTTCAGGTGTCAGGAGTCCCTTGACTTCAGCTAACCACTTCTCCTTCTCCAAACCAAGTACATGAGATGTTTTAAGTGCCTCCTTAGTGTCTTCATTATGGCAGTATGCTTGAATGATGTCTTCGACACTTGTAAACAACTTGTGACACTTACGAAAGTTGTAAGGAAGATGCGACACTTACGACAATTGAGAGGAATATGCGACACTTATTCAGTTGAGTAATTTTGACGGGTAAGAGAATGCCCCCCAAAGTATGAAGTTAGAAGATGTGAACTGATGACTGAAATGGTTTGTAGATGTTCAAGCAAGGGGTATAGACTCAGAGAACCTGACGGAAGCTGCACACAAACATCCAACAAATATCATGACATATTTCAAAACCCAAGGCAGGCATACCTATGCTTGGGTGATCAAGACTTGTGAGATATGGCCGCCATAAAATACACCGTGGATCCATAAATGTATGGATAAAAAGGTATAGCCACCGAAGATACAATGTGGATCTATACTTTGATGACTCAGACTGATCGTAGCCACGAAGAATACACAGTGGATCTATGAGATGACAAGACATAGCCACGACCAATACAAAGTGGATCTATGTGACAGTGTATGTGTTCTTTGTCCAATAGAAACTCCTTCGCAACCTGGGTAAAGCATATCTCAAAGTGGTTACTCAACCCAAAGTATTCTTACCAATCCCAACGTGGTATGATTCTAACCATGTCAATAGATGTCTTGATGTCGAACATGGCAGAAACCACTTGATTACCAGTCAATGATGTAAACCGTTAACAAGCGAGAGGGAGATCACCATTAATGTCAATGATTCCCAAGGTACCCTAGTACATTCCAGCGAATGTGAATAGATGAGATGAAGTCGAACATTTTTGGAATCATCCAATCAGAGATCAATGATGTAAACCTATTGTTGGATGCGAGGAGGCCTGCCATTGAGGCATGCAGGTCCCAAAGTACTAACTGGTTTCTAAACCTAATTCCTGGATAATGTGTTGGAGTCAACAGGAATAGACTTGTCGAGGGAGGGCCTTGATGTATCCCCCATCAACGACACTAAATGGATATAGAGATGTAATTGGTAGATCAAAAGAACATGGACTGACATGGGTTTCGAGGCAAGATATTTGGGATGGCTGACTCTCGAGGTGGATACTTCCCTTGAACACTGAGGCACAATAGCAAAACATGGCATGGACCAAAACTATGCAGTGTTCGGGTGACCCAAAGGAGTAAAAGGAACTCAAAGGATTGGATCAGTGCAGAGGTTCAATGGATTATGATGCGTGTAAATGAAAAAGTTCCGTGTTCAAGGGTGACTCTAAGAAGTGCTGGATGATGTTCTCAAGAGACTGTTTGGCTTGCTCCTTTCAATTTTTTTCCCCCCATCCAGATAGATGAGTACCTCTTTTTGATTTAATGAGCTCGAGGAGGATAACACATGCTCGATATAACTCACCTTCGGTAAGTTCCTCTTCCTTTATTTAATGAACCAGAAGAAGTAAGGGTTCGGTCCCATATGGGCCTGTCGATGTGTGCTTTAACGAGTCCAAAGAAAGAAAACTAAAAGGTTTTTTGGGATTATAGAGTTTGGAAAAACACTTAAAAGAGAACTCTCTCAGTTCCTTTTTCGTACAGTAGTCCAACGAGACCGAAAAAGGGGTAAACTATCACTCGAAAGACGCCCTTTCTGACCTTTTAAAGAGTGTTAAAGGAAGCAAGGTCACTTGACAATCTTTTCATATTTAGAGATTCTGAAAAGGGTTTAAAGTAGACTCCAGGGGGGTTCCTTTTTCGTGTGTTCGTGTATCCGTACGGGTCCGAAAAAGAGATAAAATTTTACCTGGTTGCATTCTCGTGTATTTACGAGAACGAGAAAGAACAAAGACTAAGCTCGGTATTCCCCCAGCTTGAAAGCTGGTGGCTTGACTCTAGAATGATCATCAAAGGTTGGAGACATGCCCCGCAAGCTTCAATTCATTCACCGACTTTGAGGTTGACACCAATTTCTGTGCTAGATGGAGAAAAAGGATACAGGTGGATGAAATGAAGGCTCAACAATGAGACCTAATGAAAGACTCGACTCGACATCTACGAGATCTGGCGAAAGACTCTACTTGAAGGGAGAGGTGATTGTTTCATTTTTTAACGAGCTTGACACAGGAAAAGAACTATGCTCAAGGTTCTAGGGTCGATCCCCAGATTGTTGTTTCATTTTTTAACAAGCTTGCTATAGAGAGGAAAACTATGCTCAAAGCCTCTGTTTCATTTTTTAACGAGCTTTCCACAGAGAAGAGAAACTATGCTCGTGACCTCTGCTTCATTTTTTAATGAGCTTGCCACATAGAAGAGAAACTATGCTCGTGATGCCCCCAGCATGAAAGCTAGTGGCCTCTGTTTCATTTTTTAGCGAGCTTGCCACAGAGGAGAGAAACTATGCTCGTGGTTTCATCCGGATCATGACTTCCAAGAGGATAATTCTCTGGAAGGGTACCATGTCAATGGATAAAATGTGGTCATGGCCTCTAGGAGATCTTTGTTGGATGGAAGATAATCACTCGAGAAGGAACACATGTCAAGGGTTGTGATAGGAGGAAGGAGACCAGGCTCCAATAATCCTACCAAAGAGATCACCATGTCCACTACCGGATCCAAATCATCGGAAATTGAGGTCATGGGAGACAACGCCACATAATTGACATGTGGTAGGGGTGATACTGTCTGCATATAAGAACCACTTAGGGAGGTAACCCAATCGGGGCTGATGAATGAAAGTTGATCAATAGTCACAATTCTTCCATCGTGAGGGAATGATATCACACAGAAAAGGGTGGATACAAGAGCTTTCATAGCATAGACATAATCCCGCCCAAGGAGTAAAGAGAAATCCAAGGGGTCTCGGACTACCATGACATCGATAAAGACAATTTTCCTTCCCAAAGTTATAGGAAACTAAGGAAGGATCACTAAAGGTTGACTAGTTATTTTGTTAAAAGCTAACAGATTCTATGTAACCGGTGCAAGTTGCAGACAACCCAAAGCATACCAAGCAATAGAAGACAAAATACTAATGGACTCACCTTCATCTATCAGCGTTTGAGGAACGTCCCGACCATGAACCTGTACTATAATCTGGAAAGGAATGTGGGAGGGAAGATGAGGTCTAGTTAGCATGCCCCAATCAAAAAGGATGGCTTCAGTACTTGGAGGGGGTTTCGCAGGAGAAGGGGGAATGCCCCCCAGTACAATAGAGTCTGTATTAATGAGAAAAACATGGGCAGTATCAGGTTTACTCTCTAGAAGGAGAGTAGGATCGACCAATGATTGGATCGGATCAACCAATGGTGGACTTGGATAGACCACTTTGGCACTCTTTAGAGGAAGAGTGGGACTGACCGAGGAAGGGACTAGATCAGTCACTTTGACATTCCTCAATGGAGAAATGGGATCGACCAATGGTGAAACTGGATCGACCACTTTGGCACTCTTCAGAGGAAGAGTGGGACTGACCAAGGAAGGGACTGGATCAGTCACTTTGACATTCCTCAATGGAGGAATGGGAACGACCGATAGAGAAACTGGATCGACCACTTGGGCACTCTTCAGAGGAAGAGTGGGACTGACCGAGGAAGGGACTGGATCAGTCACTTTGACATTCCGCAATGGAGGAATGGGATTGATCGATGGAGAAACTGAATCGACCACTTGAGTTTCATTCTCCAAGGGAAGAATGGGGTCGACGGGTAGAAACGAATCGATCGTTTTGGTGTCACTCTCTAATGGGAGAGTGGGATCGATCAAGGATGAAAATAGATAGACCACTTTGGTGTCACTCTTTTGATGAAGATCGGAGCTGATCGATGTCAGAACTAGATCAACTACTTGGGTTTATGGTTCAATCGAGGAGGAAACTAGATTGACCACTTGATCAACCGGACTGACTGAGGATGGAACCGGATTGACCACTTGATCAACCAGACTGAATGGCGATGGAACCAAATTGACCAGTCCATCAACCAATGATGGGTCAGAGGAAAGCTTATGATAACCTTTTGGAAGTTGAAGTTTTTCCAAAAGAGAAGAAGCCTCGTCTATGCGAGGACAAAGGTGAGAGTAATGATTACCTTTACATAACATGCAAGGGAACTTGACAGTTTTCTTCTTCTTACCAACCTGAACATCACTAGTTGATGGGGTACCATCGACATGACCGAAAGAGGCTGATGATGTGGAGGACCACATTTCTAAGACTTGGGTAAGACCGGGGAAATCCCTTAGAAAGTGGTCACCCTTACAAAGGCTGTAAGGGAATTTGGGTTTTGGATTCTTCATTTTAATCTTGTTGACCTCATCACCACTCCTAGTACTAGTAACAGTAACTAGTTTCTTAGAGCCAACATCTGATGTTGTTGGGGTCTTGGTCCTTTTCGGGCTCTTCTTCTTCTTCTCTTTCCATTTCTTCTTCTTCTGATCAACCTGGCTACTTGCTTTGGATCTTTCACTAGGTGAAGAAGGATAAATGGAAGGAGACTTGATGGGTGAAGAAGGTGAAAATTCGACGTGAGGTTGATGTGTGGGTGGTGTATTGACATCCAAAGTATTAGGTGCAACTGAAACATTGGGAGGATTTGGGATCACCGGAGTGGGGAACAACCAAACTGGTAATCCAATAGTGAGTCCTAGAAGACTCAGTGTGGCGACATATGGAGGACCAAAGTTTCCAAATCAAGGAAAGGTATAAGGTTCCCCAAAAGAAGGGGTCCCTTCATTGGTACTCCCAGGATTTGATGCCATGATCACTGACTCGACCTAAGGTCCACTAAGTAAAACAAACAGCACACGCTATGAATCTGAGAAGCAATCAATCAAACAAACCTTCCTACGATGAAGCCACTAGTTGGTGATGAAATCCAACGTCGCGAGATCAAAATAGGAAGGGGAAGGGGTAGAGTGGGTGGATCAATTACATTGGCGACCTGCTTAACAGACTTATGTCTTGGTGCAAGCTTCCACGCAGTAATTGTGGATTTACCCTCCAAGGAGCCCGAGTGAGTTTTACCAACATCTGTTCCAGGTACAGTGAGACTTCCCTTCACTGTCACCTTGTGTGAGACCCTAAAGATTATGGCCACTAAGGTTACCAATTCATAGTCAGCCCCTGGGCGGGAACAGTCGAAAGTCCTATCCGAACGTATGGGCGATCCCCATAATACGATCTGACCACCACAATTAGTTAAACCATGGAGGGTTAGTTCCCGTAGCTTACCTAAATGCAACCTCGTGCGTAACCCCTGTGTGAGAGGGGGATCCCAGGCAGACTTATACGATAATTGGATTTAACTCTCCCTACCGCAAGGTACTAATTTTGTTTGATAGCTTTGAAAAGTTATCCTTTCAACCTATTCCAAATCCCTACACCTTAAACTAATGTAGGTTTGCTAACAAAGATGCAAAAAGTCTGATAAATTTTAGTTAAGCGTTGATTTTAATGGTTGTTGTTTACTCAGAGGGTGTACGAAAGTGAAACTGATGGAATGATGACTCAATTCCCAAAAATATGCATGAAATATGATAATCAATCATTTCTTTTCAATAAATACCTATTTAAGGGAAAGAAGAAGAGTCATTTCCACTATCAAACACTTGATAAGGGATGCCCTCAATCAATTTTGTTGTCAATCAAATCCAATATGATGCTACAACATTTCAGAATGCAAACTAATATGAAAACTAATCATTAAGATGTACTTTCATCGTTTTCATGTGAATGATAATCAATTCAATGCAAAATTTCTCTTGCCAACTACCCTTTCAGATCAAGGAAATTTAGACAAGAAAACGCAGCTTTCGCACAAACAACACACCCTTTTGCAATCAAGCAAGAGAAAGAAAATAAAAAATGAAAAAGGAAGGAGAAAAATATTGGACAAGATGACCTCAACGAACCAAATGAGAAGAGTTACAGACTACAAATGTCCTTCACTAGAGTTCCCGCTTAGTCGGATAGGAGAGAAGAAAGCAGGGGATCGATTTCAAGCTCTCAACAACAAAAACTCAAAAAGAATGAAGAAGGGAATAAAATATGAGAAAAAATATGTTTACTTCTCAAGATGAAGCATGTCAAAGGTCAAAGCAAGAAGCATTGAATCCCAAAGCAGCTCAGCAAGTGAGAAAACAGGGTTTGAACCTTCAAAAATGCAATTTTTGAAGAGTTTTTGGGAAAAACAGAGCTGGCGCTCTAGTATAAAGGCCACAAGAGCATTATAACACTCTGTCCAGTAGCTTAAGGGAGCGTTGGCACTCTGCTAACAAGGCAGGGGAGCGCTGGGCTCAAAAAACTCACAAAAAGGTCCAAAAACCAAAAATTCAATCAAATTTTAACAAACAAGCTGAGTGTCATGGAGTGAAGAGTCAATCAGCAAGTGCAATCAGATAAATGGGGTGAACAAGGTCTAAAACAATCAAGGGGTAGAACAAGGTCAATGAGGAGAAATCAAAACAAGGAATTTCGATTTGAGGCTATCTCCCTAGTGGAGTCGCCAGTTTCTATTGTAGGAAAATCTCCCTGTGGACAGGTAGATTGCCTCTAAGAGCTTGACCCTAACTGTAAGATAGAAAATGATTAACATGGACATTGACTTCCTTTCAGATCTATCCAAACTAACACATAAGAAGGAAGGAGAACATAAGTACCTCTTTATCGGCGTTTGTCCCTGCATGCTCCGAGTTGCGTTCTGATCCTTTGCTCCTCACTGAGTTCTGTAGACAAACAAGATATGACCACTTCCTACTCTATTGATATTAGCTTGAAAACAGATATATCTATCAATGATAGGTTCATGTAACATTAGACACAAACTAGAAAGAAACAGGCCAAGCATGTCATATTAATGAGAATAACGACAGTAGTACTTACAATCGTAGATGCAAATGCGACAGCTTCGTCGAGTCCTCTTCGTCCAACCCTTGCTCGAAAGATCCACAACCTGGATAACATCAGATTCACTGATCACTCTGCTTTGGCTGACTGTGTGTTTCCTATGAGATCATAGGTTTCATGCTAGCAATTCTTCCTCCTTTCGACGATCATAGAGCTTGCTTATATAGGTTAAGAGGAGCTTAACCTCTTGAGTTATCTTTAGAACAATTTGGGGAACCTCCTCTTTAGATCAGGGATCTCCTGATGAAACCAAGAATTCGAATGCAACTGCCTTCTAATCTTGAAAGATCCTCCCCTTATTCTCCTCAACGGGCCAACTACTGCCTCAGATTAGGCAATGCTCCTGCAAAAGGGGCATTAGAGCATTGTAGTGCTCCCTGAGAAGCTTAAGGGAAGTGCCAATGCTCCAAAAGTGAGTAGCACTCCTTCAGAAGGGCAGGAGAGCATTATAACGCTCCCTGAAGCCTTGTAGGGGAGCACCAGTGCTCCTAAGGATGATATGGGGGAGCGCTCACCCTTAGAACCTTTGTTTCAGAGCTCTTTTCAGGCGTCAAGAGTCCCTTGACTTCAGCTGACCAGTTCTCCTTCTCCAAACCAAGTACATGAGATGTTTTAAGTGCCTCCTTAGTGTCGTCATTATGGCAGTATGCTTGAATGATGTCTTCGACACTTGTAAACAACTTGCGACACTTGCGAAAGTTGTAAGGAAGATGCGACACTTACGACAATTGAGAGGAATATGCGACACTTATCCAGTTGAGTAATTTTGATGTGTAACACCATTACCCATCAAAGAAACTTGGGTCCATTACCCAAACCTGGGGTCTCCAACTTCTCATGGCCATAAATCTCTAACCGTGAAGAGTTATGTGACGTTCCACATACCATCGGAAATGGCATGAAAAACACTATCCATCTAGGATAGTTTCCATGAAAAATTCATTGTCCTTCATCTCATTATTCCATAATTAATCATGGTTTCTCTTACTTCATAAAGCGTCTTCCCATGAGAGATTTCACCATAAGGGGACTAGTTTGGAGTTCATCCATATTTACTTCTTATCAACCACGATAAAACAATAATGAGTCATATTTACATCAAACAATATTGGGTCCATTATCCAAATCTTTGTACTATGGGTCTCTCGTCAAGGGTTGACATCAATGACAACCAACCTTAATCAACAAGCATATCCAAGCACATCATAAAACCAGACACTAGTTAACCCTTTATCCACTTCATTTTTTCCTAGTAACAAATAAGGGAGTGGGCTAACTCGGGAGAAATATTTCCTCCTAAGTTACTTTTCCAACAGGTTTTTTTGCAGTGTGGTTTTAAATTTCAGGCCAATCCAAAAATATGATCGACTTTCTGAGCATTGAACTTTGATCCATGCAAAACTTAGGCTACCCATGAAAATCTAACCAGATTCAAGCCCATTTTCTTACCTGAAAAATGGGTCTCTTTGCTCCCAAGATAGCTTACTCCAAAAATAACTAGAGCCAATGAATCTAGAGCTATACTGTCCTCTTTACTGCAAGATGTCTATCGAATCCATTCTCATTGGCTTTTTTCGTTGACTCCCTCTTGGCCGGTCCATCTCCAAAGTTAGTCTACTAGCGGGTTACAGTTTTGATGTCAGATCATTTTCAGCTGGTCCCTCTTCTGGGTTCAATCAACCAACTGTCGTCTAGGGGTCGACTACACTCTCATCGCCGTCAGGTCAAAACAGTCAGTCCACATGGGACATGTTGCACGGTTGGGCTCTAGCAATCGGTACCTGGAATCAATATCAAGTTGATAGATGATGATTAATAACCACCCTGCTACCTAGGTTTTAATGCTGAGGTGGTTGGTATATATATTGTTGGATTGTCTTGGTATATACGTCAAGATATATCCCACAGTGTATATACCACCTTCCATAGCATTAAACCCTGCACAACAGGCTAGTTATTGATCCTTGTGGATAGCTTGCTGAAATCATGTCACCTGTCAGAATGTGTATTGTGTACTAGCAAACAAAAATCATCTATTTAGGGAGTGGGCTAACCAGGGAGCAATATTTCCTCTCCAGTTACTTTTCAGGTAGGTCTTTCCCCATTCTTGAAAAAATTTATTGTCAATCCAAAACCCATAAAGTAAGGTTCTGAAATGCATAAAATTTTGATCCATGTGAAACTCAAACTACCCTGAAAAATCTGACCGGATTCCATTTTTTTCTTGGAAAATGGGTCTGTTTGCTCCTGAGTTAGCCTACTCCTTCATCTAGCACTCAGCTGCCATTTGAGTCGATTGTACTCTTGTCGTACTCAGGTTAAAACAGTGAGTCCACCTATGATATGCATGGTTGGTTGGGCCTTCTAACAATGGGTATTTGAAAGCAATATCAAGTTGGTCACTAGATGAAATCGTGTCACATGCGAGACTATCTATAACCACCTAGAAGCACAGTTTTGTAAAATTCTGGGACACTTCCCCGTATTCACAGATCAGGGTTGGAATTTGAAATCCAACTTACTTATCAAATTTGATGGTCTGAATGAATTTATGAAATTTCCTTCACATTTTAATACGGTTTTGTTACAGGTTGTGAAAAATTTGACGATCTGAATGAATTTATGAAACGTCCTTCACATTTTAAAGAAGTTTTGCGACATGTATGGAATTTGACATGTAAATTGTCTGTGCAGTTTTGTTATAGGTATGGAATTTGACGCATAAATTTTCTATGTAGTTTTTTCACAGGTTGTGAAAAAAATTGACGATCTGAATGAATTTATGAAACGTCTTTCACATTTCTTTTGGCAGTAGTCTAAACGTTCTAACGTTTTACCTTTTGGTAGTTTCTTGGCGAATTTTTCTGTAATCGGGGGAGGAATGGTTGGATATTGAGTGGTTAAGTTTGTGTAATCCAATTTCCTTTGGGGTTTTTTAGCAGGATGAATCCATTTATACATTCATAAATGCAATTCAAACAACATAAAATAACCATTTTATCCAAATTTACATTGCCTCATTCAAGCCAAAAAACCCAAAAAGTAGAACGTTTAGTCAACACCTTAGTTTTGTGACAAGTTGTGAATATCTGTGACAGGGATGGAATTTGACTAATAAATTTCTTCATGACGAACAATTTACCCATAAAATTCCATCTCTATCACAGATGGTATCAAACAAATGGTATCAACTGTCACAGATGGTATCAACTGCAAATCCATCTATATGGATTACATATTCTGATTTTACAAGAAGATTGAGTGAGATATTCAATGAAAGTAGCTAGCGTGGGAAACAACCCCAATACAGCTGGCATAAAGTTGAAATCATTCAAACACTCCCAGCTAGCCCCCCAATTAGTATTGTTCATATGTGAGCATTCCACATCCAAAATATATATTTCAAGTTGTATTATTATGTATTATTTGTTGGTTATTGTGTGTTTTGATCACTAATCAAATTTGAAGGGTTGGTTTTAAATTAAGTTGGAAGGGTATATATTCATGCATCTCTTCAATGATGAAAAAATTCTAATTTTTTTTTTAATTGACAATAATAAATTAATTGCACACTTCATAAAAAAAAATGTATTAAATACAATATTACATTTCCAATCAAATTTATGTGAGAAATTAGTAAATCCAAAATGTCACCTTAGCATTGACAAAACACCTTAACATTCTCAAATAACATACTCAAATATTCAAAGATAATAAGTGTAATTGTAAAAGAAACTTTTCCAGATTTAAAGATATTTCCAAATATTTTGTTTGTTACAATAGAGAAAATTGTAAAAGCTTGTTCATTTAATGAAATATTTGCATATTGTAATATTTATGCAACATCTTTGCGTTGTTCTATTGAGTTTATTGTTATTAGCTATTTATCTGCATGAATGTTATTTCTAGTAACTGATGAGAAAATAGTTTAAAACTAGTGGGAAGTGAGGCAAAATTTTAGGTCTGTAAATCCGAGGATTGGTGTATGTGACCGTAGGTCGTTCCCTGTTATTCTTGTCATTTTCTCTAAGTCAAAGACATTTTCTAGATGGATCCCTCGTTGGATAGAGTCCACTTCACATAAGTTTCTACTTCAATAGATAATGTTCCCATTGCATCTATAACATAATGACGAGCTTCATCAACACTTTCATGAACAATTTCTGACATAAGTTTAATCTCCATTCTTGAGCCTAATTCTTTAGAACACTAGGAACTCCACCCTATCTATGCACAAGATTTTTACAAATTAAAGTGGTGGAATTTCTTGTCTCAGTCATTCATCAAATTCCATTCTATTGACATTCTTTTCTTTGCCTATGAAGATCCAATAAATATTACCTTAATAGATATAGACCTAATTGATTGGGAGAAAAATCAGGATATTCTTATGCTCACATAGGTGCAATCAAATTTGGCCTAAACCCTTTGGTCAGACCATACCTTCCAATAAATTCCTTAGTATGTGTTGTTTATATCATACATAATAAATTCTCCAATGCTTTAGTCACTGGATTCTTTGCACCTCTTTTTGATGGCCCCACTTTTGCTACTGTTTATCTGAAATACTTTGTTCCCCTTTATGATCCTTACATAATGAATTCTTAAAATATTATATTCTCTTGTATAGTTTTGATATGTCAGTAAATTCTCGGATCATCCATCTCAAGTCCCTCTTGGTTATTCGTTTTGGCAATAACAATTTTCCTCCTTTACAAAAAACTATCCAAAAAATTTTGTGCTTGCACAACGTGGTGGAAAAGGACAAATCCAAGCAAGCTCAGCCTGTTATGTTTGATTAGACCAGGATAGAATATCCTATTGTTTGGAAAAATAAGTATGACAATTTCAAAACCCAAATGATTTCCCATGCAAAAGACTTCACAACAAAACAAGTTCCTTTGTCTACAATACACAAATCCTTGTCTTCAAGACTCCCAGAACTAGATCCCCCTACATCTGAGATGAAACACACATGTAAACATATTGCTACATCTTTTTCATAAAGTATGTCAAATTCACACAATCATATATGGAAGTAACTTGAATGCCCAACTTGCCAAAAAAAATTAATAATCTGCAAGGCTGCAAATCTTTGAAAGCATAAGTCCCTAGTGATGATCTTTTCATGATGTCACTTCCTAGAGAAGGTATAGGAAATATAAAAAGGTTTCCAACTCGCGAAGAAACCTATCTCCCAGGAAGGAACCTCCCATCCATTCCATTCAAACAATAATCTGATGATCTCAAAACTAAAAGAGAATATTTACCAGTGAGATCTTCAACAATATATGATTCTATATATGATTAATGAAAGCTTCTGAACTATGCAAATTGTCAAGCTCAATTGATAGGAAATAATGTAGATGAATTCCATAGAGAATTACTCAAAGAAAGAAAATATGTAGAGTCACGTAAAGAAGAAATTAGAGTCATCTCTGAGAAGATAGAGATTCTCACACATGTCCTAACAGATACCTCAGAGTTAAAAAATTCTATGGCCAAAGTAGAAGCTCATCTTGATCTCCTAGACACATTATTGTATAAAATTGATGAGGTTAAGAAAATCTCTCAGAAGCCTATTAGAAATCCCAACATTGTACACTCTGATATCTTCAGATATAGAGAATATGCTAAGAAGCATAAAAGAAACAAATCCTTTCGAATGTTTCAAGCAAAAGATCTGAGACTAGAACGAGATTTTGGGGAATTTGACAGAACTCTTCAAAACATTGCAAAATAAGTTTTTGTTATAAAAACATGGTTTCATCCATTAAAAAAGAAAGATAAATATCTCCAGATGATGACTGTCAAATCTGAACAAGGAGATATCCCCATGCCATCGTTCATCCCAGAAACATAATATGTTTTCTTTCAACATTCATGGGATGAACAAAATAATCTCTTCAATGTCTGATCACCCAGCGATAAGTTTTAGTTGTCAGTCAAGGTATGAAACAAAAGATGCAATCCAGTTATTGATAAACTTGAACACTGCCAAAAATGCAGAAGATGCTACCTTGACACCAAGATATATGTGTTACGAGAAAAATCTCTCTATGACTAGGGTAAACAACAACAGACTGAAGTGACTGCAGAAATCAACTCTCTTCTCAAGTATGCTATGAAAAAAAATATGCTAGCAAGACAAGATAAAGTTCCTACATTGTCCAGACGTTCGATGAATTCCATTGTTGAGAAATTGACCCAAAGCAATATACCTGCAACCAGTCCTCAATGTGTTAAGTACCTATACCAGATCTGCAAATATACTTCAATAATACAAAGAATAAACCATAAACCATTCACCATAACATGAACACAAGAAATAGAGAAAACCCTTGAGGTAGGGTAACACCATATATTAATCCTTATGGAAGGATAAAACTCCTCAAGCAATCCTTGCTTGTACAATCACAATATTCTTCACTATGTTTCATTACATTGCCTACACTTCTTT
>JASDQU010504082.1:42671-57676 GCA_032191745.1 Picea mariana | reverse complement strand
TTTCATTCCTTCTGAACCTGCTGGTGGAATCTTGCAATGAATCTATCTTCTTCCAGTTTAACCAAATGTGCCATCCTCTCGTGAACAACGCCAATATCATCCATGCCTGTAAATGCAACAATTCTTAAGCTTGGCACCAAGTATTCTATCGGGACAACAACTTCAAGACCATAAACCAACTTGAAAGGGGTCTACATCATTAATTTCTTGTAAGTGGTTCTATAGGCCCATAGTACTGAAGTTAATCTTAAATCCCAGTCATCCCTATTCACACTACAAATATTCATTAATGTTGTCTCCAAGATCTTGTTGAATTCTTCAACTGTCCCATTTTCTTGTGGATGGTAAGGTGTACTCTTCTGATGGTGGACTGCAAATTCTTCAGTCGGGGCTTCAACTATCTTATTGATGAAGTGGGTACCTTGATCACTCATAAGGATCTTGGGGCACACAAACCTAGTTATTATGTCATCAAATATAAAATGTGCAGCTGTAGTTGCAATACAATCCTTGACTGCTATGGCTTCAGCCCATTTGGTTAAGTATTATGTCGCAGTAATAATGTACCTTGCTCATGTGCACTTCCCTGGTGGGTTTATGGGTCCCACAAAGTCAATGGACCACTTTTCAAATTCTTGGAGGGTCATCTATGGTGCTAATTGAATTTCATCTCTTCGGGATGGTTTTCCAACTCTCTGGAATACATCACAGGCTCTGGCATAATATTTAGCATCTCTGTGTAAGGTAGGCCACCAAAGGCCAACTCATAGAACCTTCTACGTAGTTACTTTCCCTGTGTAATGTCCTCCTGCAATGCCTTCATGAGCTTCTATGAGGATCAGTGGGTACTCTACCTCCATCATGCATCTTCTTAGTATCGCGTTAGGTCCCATCTTGTATAGCTGACCAACTATCAGTGAAAAGTCTACAATGCACACCACTAGCTGTTTCTTCTAGGGAATTGTATACTCACTTGGAGCCATTCCTGTTGACAGGAATTGGACTATGTCTGTGAAGTGGTCATCAATATTTCTAATGGTGAGTAGCTGTGCATCAAGAAGTGTATCCTCCAAACTGGTGGGTTGTTCGCCATGTTCCAACCACAACAAGTGGTCAAGGCCTTTGTTCATTTTTCCTGGCTTAACGATGATCTCAAAATCGTATTCTTGAAACAACAGAAGCCATATGCATATTCTCCCCCCCCCCAACACTGGCTTGTTGACTAGGTACTTCAGCACAGAGTGATTTGTGAACATTTTAAAGTGTCCTCCCAACAAGTAGTGGAAGAATTTTTGCAGCGGATACACCATGGCTAATCCTTCTCTCTCTATAGTGGTGTAATTTGTTTCACTTGTCGATAGCTTCCTACTAGCAAAAGCTAACGGGTGGTTGATATCCCCTTCTCCAGGTTGTTCCAGTACTGCTCCTAAGGCAATAGAAGATGCATCGATGTTCACATGAAATACTTTCCTCCAATTTGGAAAAACTAGAATGGGCGTTGTAACCATCTTATGTTTCAAGGTGTCAAAGCTCTGTCGGCATTCATCTATCCAACCAAACTGGCAGTCCTTCTTCAACAGCTTCTCCATCAGTGCTATAATTTGGGCATAGCCTTTAATGAATTTTCTGTAATAGCTAGTATGTCCTAGCTTAGTGCGCAGTTGTTTGACTGAAATAGGAGGCGACAAATCAACTATAATTGCAATTTTTGATGGATCAACCGGCAATCCCTGCTTGCATACAATATAGCCTAATAGTACTCCAAATGGTGAGAACAAGATGCACTTCTTCAGATTTAAAGAAATTTGAAATTGCCTGCATTTATCCAACATTAGCCTTAAAAATTCAATATGATTTTTCAACAAACTAAACACAGTCCAGTCATCAAAATATGTTTCTAAAAATTTATACAAAAATTCTTTGAACGCTTCGACCACCACTCTGGAAAATATGGCTGGGGAATTCTTCATTCCGAATGGAATTACTGTATATTGGTAGGATCCCCATTATGTGGAAAATGTGGTCTTGTGGCAGTCCTGCTTGGAAATCTGGATCTAATGGTATCCTAAAAAGTCATCTGTAAAATAATATACTTCCTAGCCTCCCACATTGTCTAATACTTCATCAGTGAATGGTGTAGGCAAAGGGTGATGTAGATAGGCATCATTCAACTTCCTAAGGTCCAAAGATATCCTGATTTCTCCTATCTTCTTGTCTTGTACCACCATAGGGCTGATCCACTCTGACTCTTTGACGAGTTCTATAATCCCTTCTTCCAACATTCTATCGATCTCAATCTTCAATTTTTCCTTGTATTTCAGGTTCAATCTGTAGGGTCTTTGTTTGAATGGCTTCACACCTAGTTTCAAAGTTATTCTCATTTCTTCCATAGGTCCTTTGATACCCTTCATATCAGTGAACTTGGTCGGAAACAAGTCCTGATATTCGTGCAACAATTCTGTAATCTTGTCAATGGTAGTAGCATCCCAATAATATCTGACATTGGCAAGCTTCGGTGTCTCCTTTGTTCCAATATTGACCTTTTTGATCTTGATTGGATGACGAATAAATGGTATCTCAACTCTTGGTCCTTCGGCATCTCTATGGCCTTCTGTTTTAGTGATGTTCACTTTCCTCGAATCATCGTCATCATCGACATTGATGTTTTAGCAACTCTGCAATTTATGGAGAGGCGATGTCCATTCATCCTCTTCTTGTTCCATAGGGAGGCTAGATGCCTCTTTGAATACCTTCTCTATCATAACCTGTAATGCTTGGTATACTAAAGGATATTCACTTTCAAATAAAAATGTGGTTACAAAACTTTGAATCATACCTTCCCAGTCTGTAGTGACGAGGCGCAGCTTCGCTTGAAGGTACCAGTTGATAGGTGTCATGTCCAGCGTGTTAATGAATATGTGCACCCATTGTTCTCGATGAATGTCACTCCAAACCTCTTCACATCTTCACACATGGTCCTTTGGGAAACTTCTACCGGTATACCTTACTTCACATCTTACTKCTTGGGCTGAGAACCATGTTGTCATCAAGGTTCGACATTGTGTCCAGTCTGTGATATTTCTTTTATGCATCCCCCACCATATTTCTGGTGTCTCTTTCAGGGCCTCACCATTTCCAACAACCTCTATTGTGTCAGTACATTTTTTTCAAAATATGATAGGAAGGTTTATAAAGGGTTCAATCCATGAAATGTGGGTAAGTTACTCACTGTTGTGCCAATCCAACAAACTTCTCTAGTTAATCTAGCACATCTTCTCTTGTTCCATAGGGAGGCTAGATGCCTCTTTGAATACCTTCTCTATCATAACCTGTAATGCTTGGTATACTAAAGGATATTCACTTTCAAATAAAAATGTGGTTACAAAACTTTGAATCATACCTTCCCAGTCTGTAGTGACGAGGCGCAGCTTCGCTTGAAGGTACCAGTTGATAGGTGTCATGTCCAGCGTGTTAATGAATATGTGCACCCATTGTTCTCGATGAATGTCACTCCAAACCTCTTCACATCTTCACACATGGTCCTTTGGGAAACTTCTACCGGTATACCTTACTTCACATCTTACTGCTTGGGCTGAGAACCATGTTGTCATCAAGGTTCGACATTGTGTCCAGTCTGTGATATTTCTTTTATGCATCCCCCACCATATTTCTGGTGTCTCTTTCAGGGCCTCACCATTTCCAACAACCTCTATTGTGTCAGTACATTTTTTTCAAAATATGATAGGAAGGTTTATAAAGGGTTCAATCCATGAAATGTGGGTAAGTTACTCACTGTTGTGCCAATCCAACAAACTTCTCTAGTTAATCTAGCACATCTTCTGGTAGATACTTCATACATCTGGTTCTACCAATTCTCCATTGCTTCTTTTTAATCTGATGAACACGCACCGTCACTTCACCAACTCAGATTCCCATCGACTGTAGGGTTGATGTAATTCTATTGTCTGGCTATTAGTTTGTAGATTTTTTCCAGTTCGTATGAGTGATCTTCTTCTCTGATGGGATCTGTATATCACCGACCCTCATCTGGATATAAGGGTGCAATGACCCAAAGTCCATCTTTTTCAAAGGTCATATGTATTTTCTTCAAATCAATGACAATAGAATTGTTGAAGGCCCAATCAATTCCTAACAATTCAAGGTGAGGGCAACTGTCATCAACAATTTCAATGACCTCAAAATCTGCAAAGGTTCTAACTCCGTCGATGTCCACAGGGACATGCTCCAATCGTCCAAATGGGCTGAAAGCTTGCTGATTAGCCATGCGAAGCCTGATAGGGGAATATATTAGCTTGGATTTTCCCATCAGTGCCCATGTTTTCTTCGTCATGAATTTGACCTCCGACCCTAAGTCGAGGACTACGTAGTCTATGTCATACTCTCCTATTTGAGCATTCAAGTGTAATTCTTTATTTTTCCTTCTCTTCTTACCAATTTGGTGTACTGACCTATTCAATAAGGGGTATACCTTTCCTAGCTCATACTGCATGATTAATTTCTATAGCTCTCGCACAACATTCTCATCTTGAATTAACTTAATACAAGTGTAAAAAAATTCGATGAGCTTACTTACCTCTTTTCCTTCTTTCAGCAAAGTCGACTGATCAAATGCTTGAGGAATTCCATATTCTCTTACTCATGGTCATGTTTTTGATGAAGAAACTTGGTCTCCCTTGAACTCTTGTCTTGCCTCCTCGAAGATTTGTCTTTCTTTCTTTGCATCAAAAGCCCGAGTCTTCTCCGCATCTTTCCTGATACTTGAGTCTTCTGTGATATTTCCTTGGGTCATTCTATCCTCTCTTGTAGAAGCACCTCCTCAAGTAATAAAAACTAATATAGGGTCTTCTCCACTAGGTTCAACATATATCATTTGCACTTGCATGTTCGACTGAGATCCTCATCATTCCTGAAGCTTAGCTAGCAGAATAAGACAGTCCTCGATGACATGCTCAAAGGAGTTGCAATAATTGCAAGTGGTACAAGGGTTCTGACAGTCCCTTGCTAGATGTCCTGGTTGCACGCAGTTATAACATATTATTTTTCCTTAGCCTCAGCCCATACCTCCTCCTCCTCCTCGTACTATGAATCCACCATGAGGATTGAAGTTTCCTCTTCCTGGAGAGTTATACTACGTAGTGTTTCCTTCTTGATGTACTTCGCCTTGGATCTTGTATATGTCTCTTGATATTTCATGCAGGAGATCATAAGCTCTACAATCTCTATCATCATGCCCTACTGACTTATAGAATGTGAAATACAAGTTTGTTAGTGCCTGAACGTAGTTCTGCATGTAATAGCACTCACTAGGGCAATGTTGATTTTTGCATACTTCACACCAAGATAATTTGACTTGCTTCAAAGGGCTCAGAGCTCCAGAATCCAAGTATTCATGGAATAGGAGATAGTGCTCCCTATCATGGCCTTATGATTTGCATCTGATACACCAGATGTATTCCCTTTTGGATTTTCCCTTGTCCTTCTTCATGTATTGAACCTACAAAGACCAGCTAGTTAACTGACTCATGATCTAGCTCATATCTGAGTTGGATTCTCCCATATGGGATGATTTGAGCTTCATGGTGATCTCCAATGCCTCATATTGCGAAGAAATCTTCTACTGCATCAAGGGAACTCTGATGTGTGGTAAAAATGAAGCGATGAACCATTCCTTGTTCTGCTCGTCCGGGATCTTAAAGGTCAATCGATCTGTTAGGGTCTTGAATCTCTAGTCGAACTCCCAAACAGGTTCAACTAACTTTTGCTTGATCTCCTTTAGCTTTGTAATACATTGTGACTCTGACTTAGGTTTCTTAAACTTTGCATTTGACGTGTTCTTGATCTCATTCAGTGGCTTGGGTTGTGCAAGTCCTTAGACAAGCTTCATGTACCAGCTCAATGTGTGGTTGTTCAGTGTAGTGCTAAACTGGTTTCTTTTAACAGCTTCATCGGTAACATTTTTAATGTTCCATATGGCCTCACACAGGAACCAGTGCTGATCAGGATCTTCAGATCCATCTCCTCTAAAGACAGGGAGCTTCATCTCATCTTCCATGGAGCTGCCTAGGTTTCCTATATGAGTGGATGATGAACTACTAGTAATAGTTATCTGAGGACTCTGGTGCTTCTGAATATTATGATTACTTAGTGTTTCTGAAATAAAAGGAGGATTGATATTACTTACTTCAATGGTCTGTGCAGTTCCTGATGTTTCTGGCTCGTTTCGGCGAAGTTCTTCAGTGGCTTCTTCCTCTGCCCTAGTGGGTTCTAAGTGCTCTTCGTCTTTCATATCTGCCTCTTCTCCACTATAGAAACCCTCTTCTCCATAGTTTTGCTTAAACAAGTTCTCAAGGTGAACCCCTTGAAATACTCTCCCACTACGCGTATGTCTAGCTTATGTGTCGTTGACGCTGTCCAAATTATTGAACATTATCCTTTTCAAATCCAGCCAATCTACTGTATCTTCAAGGTGTGTTTTTCATGCAAGAGCATTTTGATTCTTAACTTCAAAAAATGCAAAAATTTCCCTCGGGGTCCCTTGAAAAAGTATCTCTCGGCTTGGTTGTCTGATTCTACTCTATCAACAACAAACTTAGTGATATACCCTTCAATGATACTATCAAACTAGTGATCTACTGCTCAGGATACAACGCTATCAACTCTCTTAACCTTCTGGATCAGCGTCGACRTCCAAACCATAGGATGTCTATATATGATCTCGAACTGGGTATCTTCTAAACTAGCCAGCCACTCATGTAGCTCATAATGGATTCATCCAAAGAAGATCTCATGAATGTCGGTGAAGATGTATCTTTGTATCCAATCGCCAATACTCAACTTAGGTTTCTTGTTTTGGGMTTTAACAAAGTCCCTCTCTTGATCCTCTATCCACTTCTGAATCTCTGTCTTCGATGGGAACCACCTTGACATTCCCTCACAAAGATTCCTGTCCCGACAATGGAACCATTTGCTGGCATAGGGACAGAACCAAGGTTCACTCCAAGAGCGCACCAACAAGMCCTAGCTACTGGCCCTTTTGGCAACACCTGTGAAGAAGATGTAGTCTCACTCGAAGCAGCTATGAGGAGGTTGCAGGACAAATATGTCTACAACCAAGGGAATATCAAGTGGTTCTAGTAGAACAACAACACAACATGCATCTATCACTTATCAAGCTAGATCTATCCTGCACAAGTATAGATCTGATCTAACACAGTAATGCAAATAAAAATATAACAACTGTGCTTATGATTTATTAAGATAAATCATATAGTTCTTATCTGCGCTCTCAGCTAACAAATCTTCTTTCTTCTCTCTCTTTCATGGATGATTTTAGGGGCTAAATTTCACTCATGGGCTAATTTTCCATGGTTTTTCCAAAAATGAGATTCGCTATTTTAAAAATGATTTGCCCAAACTCTATATGATAAAATTATTTTACCTTAAAAATCGCCAAAATTTTATAAAAACTATATAAAATCCTTATAAATTTGAATATTTTTACAAACATATCACCAAACATTTATAGTTGGCATATGAAAGATTAGTAAGATTCGCCAAGGTTTCTACATTTTAAAACAAATTTCCATCCTTAAAATCATCCTTGCTCTCTTTCTCTCCCCTTCCTATTCACCCAGCTGCAAGACTTGACCTTCACACATAGCAGAAGATCTTACAATACCAGAAGTCTCTCTCTCTGTCATCACTTCTCTCTCACAATACAATAATCTCTCACCACAACAATAGATCTAGATCAAAAATAGTATCATACCAGCCTGACCCAGGTTCTCTTGACCTTTATTTATACATTAAAATACCTCACCGACAACCTTAGGCCGAAACCTAAGCGACAAAACCCTAGATACCAAAACCATAGGTCAACTTGACCCACTTTTTTCAGGCTTTGCCAACGTGTCTTTCCTTATTTCTCGCGTGGTGCTCCAAAGCATCCAGTGGTGGCTTTCTCCTCTTTTTGAGTTGTCCTCGATCCATATTCCTTGCTGATCTATCATCCTCGATATCCTCATTCAATGGCTTGCTTTTCTGCAATTTTCTCCATCTTTCCTATTCTTTTTCTCACTTTGACCTAGTGATAGTCACTGTGTCTCCTGCAAAGCTTGCTTTTTACATTTTCTTCCTTGTTCTTCACTTCCTTTCATAACCAAGGGCCAACACAGAACTTGAGCAGAAGCTTGTCCACTAGGTTAGTTTCTCCACCCAGAAGAAAGAGGATTAGACCCGGGGTTAAAAGCAGGAATGCCTCCCATATTAGGAGTTGTTTGAGGGATTTGAGAACCACCAAATGAAAATGGAGCGTAAGGAGGTGTAGTGCCCCTAAGCCCAATGTTAAGATTAGGGCCAACAACTGGGATGGAATTCGAAAAATGTAAAGTAAAGTTCAAGATACCATAGGAAGAAGGACTAGAATCCATAAGGATGGATTGAACATTATATCTCGATGAGTGACCAAGAGACCCAAAAGGGTTCGAGGCAAGAGATTGAGAATTCATTATAGTTCGAGACATAGTAATGATAGGTGCCTCCGACACTACAACCATTGTGGTTGTAGGAGTCGAAGGGGTGCCATTAACTATAGTAGGTGTGGGAGTCGAAGGGCTCCCAATGTTCTGAAGACTAGGTTCAATACTCATCCTTGTAGAATCACAAGTCTGAAAAGTGGATGTGTGTGTACCATGCCTAATAACTCTATACCTTTTAGAAGTAAAATACTTGAAATCTGGTGCTAACTGTAACAAGCGATGGGACTGGCGGGGACGTTGTTCTGACTCCAGGATGACTTAAGACTCTAAAGACGAAAAACTCAATCCTAAGTCCAACTAGTAATCAAAAAGCACAACAAAAGTCAAAATACCAATATGCATACAAACAGGGTAAAGTGGTTGAGAGTGGCCTCCCTCCCTAAAGAAGGTATGTCTCGCCCAAGAGGGGCCTGAGATTCCCTTCTAAAGATCGGAGGTAACATAATTAGTTATAAGGGCCCTTGTGGGATTAACAACCAGTCGGTCAGATCCCCCTGGAGAGGTAATCCTCCATAAAGTTTGTGTGTTGTCCAACCCTTATCTGACCTAGGGTACCTGCAGAATAACCCTTGCAAGTAACCTATGTGGCACCTAAGTCAAGCAACTAATAAACCATTATATAACCAATGCATAGTCGAGCAGTTGTAATTCAGGTCCACTGTATGGGATGGGTAGCAAATCCTGAAACCTTGAAAGCATCACCTCTCACGGAGGTAAAGGCACTTGCAAGATCCCCAGATACGAATAGATCCCCAGAAATATCTATGACGATAAGAAGGTATTAGGGGTATATCCCTTCGACCAACCTCGCGTGACCTCGGGATTAAATCCGGTGTGAGAAAATCCTCCTAATATTACCAATTATACAATGGATTTCTCCACTCCCTTTCTCAGACACATATGTTGATTTAATTTCCTTGGAGAAGTTTACTCACAAAATCCTATTCCAAGGCACTAAATCCTAAGCTAGTTTGTGCACCCTATAAAATAAAATCTTGACTAATCAATTTTAAATTATAGCGTTAATTTTAGTGGCCATGATTACTCAAAAATGTATGGTAGTGAAACTCATGATGTTATTACTCTGCAAGAAAAGTAAATATGAAAATAACACGAAGTCCTAACTTCAAATTTTAATGAATGATATGCTTCTAAAAACCAATGCAATTTTCAATTTCAACCTCTGCAATTCTGAAGTAGAAATGCAATCTTTCATTACATGCACTAAGCTAATGACAAGGACTCAAAAGACCAAAATGCAAAGCAATGCAAATGCCTATATTTTTGTATTTTCAATATAATAAAAATGAAAATGCATGGAATGAAAAACAAATTGATATATAAACTCTACTATGTATAGAAAGAGATAACTCAAGCAAGATACCAAGCAACAAAACACCCATCCCAATGTATAAGGACAATCAAAATGAAAATATGATGAGAAAGACTCCACCCAGAAATTCAACCAAAGATAGGTTTCTTGTCATCCCACAAGCACTTAACAGGCACTACAGAGACCCAAGAAAGATCAGCAAACATCAAATCCCACCCAGTAACCACAAGACCAAGAAAACAAGCAAGGAAAAATGATGTATGCGATTGTTTAGGAAAATGTAGCGTATATACACATCTTCTAGAGGGACAACTTGCATATGTACGCGACTGTCAAGGAAAAAAGCAAGTATATGTTTCAAAAAACAAGGCCAGGCAAGGGAGAAGGTTGAAAACTCAGACCGAGAGTGAACAGAGGCTATCAATAAATGATACGACAAGAAACATAATAGTAACGAGAGAAATCTAAGGAGAAAAGTACTCCAAACCCTAAGAAAGAAGATTCAATCCTCAGTATGGTCGCCAATTCTATTACGAGGAAAATCTCTCTATGGATAGGGTAAACCACAATAGACGGAAATGACTGCAAAAATCAAATCTCTTCTCAAGTATGCTATGAAAAAAAATATGCTAGCAAGACAAGATAAAGGGCCTACCTTGTCCAGATGTTCGATGAAGTCCACCATTGAGCAATTGACCCAAAGAAATATACCTACAACTAGTCCTCAACGACCAGGCAAAGAAAGCATATGGTGATATTATATGAGGTTAGCACATTCAATAACATAATCCATTAATAAACATGACAAATACACCCATGGAATGATAATTCAAATATTTTCAAGATATCATTTTGATGGGAAAAGAGTATTTCTATTAATATATGATAAACATAAGTGAAAATGTTACAGACTTCCATGTCGGCACGGTTCAAAACTAAGAAACTAAGTTCCTTCCAGCTGGGGCTCCACCACTTCAATCCTCCACCAAAGGCAAGCTCATAAGAGAGAAACAATGAGGTTCTCAATCAATAATGGAAGATCTTGGGGGATGAACACTATGTTCAGACTTAAAGGAAAAAGGTATGCAGACTCAATACGAAGTAAATAATTCCTCCAGAGTAACTTTGCTCTCAAAGTTGAATTCTTTCTCTTCTTTCCATAGCTCGTAATTGGCCCATTTATAGTCTTGAAAATGGAATTGAAGGTCCGAGTCAAAACATTTCCAATATATGGAAGGCCAAGGATCATAGATATCCTGTTGTGACATGGAAACCCGACATTAATTTTCATTTTCTAGCACAAATACTGATGTACGCAAGCTTTAGTGGAGTAGTCTGCGTATACGCATCCTGTATAGTAGGCAAGATGCATACATGTGGAAAAATATGTATTTTTGGATTTGGATTTTACAAACAGGGATGATAAGTCTGCATGGGGAAATGGAAAAAGGCCTTATGTGAAAGATTGCATAGGGTGAGGCAAATATTGCTATAACATGTTTCTTCCTTCATCCCTTGCTTTCGCCAAAATCCATTGAACATTCTAATTGTTTTGATTTGTCTTTTCCTGGATCTTCCCTAATAGTGTAGGACATTATTCCATGTCATGATCTGATGCGTGACAATACATGCACGTCGCAGGTGCAAGTGGAAATTCTCTTGCATAGTGTCCTAGTTGTTGACAATTGTGGCATACCACTGGTCCTCCGCCTCTTCCAAATCCTCCTCTTTCTCTCCCTCCACCTCTGTATCCATCTCGATACCCTCATGGTGCATTGTACTGAGGTGCCTGGTTATATTGCGTAGGATTATAGTGTGGTTGCGTAATATTGTACTGCGGCTGCACAATCTTATATTGTTGATGTGCAATGGTATACTATTGTTGCGCAGTGTTATATGGGCCTAGTACTTGGTTAAAATATGGTGTGGCTTGCCTATTCATCATTTCTTCCTGCACCTTGTAATCATATGATGTCCTTTCCCTCATGAGGTCCATGGTTTTGCAATATTTGTCACCATGGCATACTGACTTGCAAAAGTTGAAATATGAACTCTTAGGTACTTTCTGGTACTTCTGCATCATTGGGTAGTGATATGGATCATGCCCCTATTTCTTTTAGATATCACACCATAGTCCCCCTATTGGCAATGGGTTTGGAATTCCTGCTGCCATGTACTGCGTGAATGTTGGACATTTTTTCTTATGGTGTCCTTCTGTCCTACCTGTGGTACACCAAACGACTTCTCTTTTTTCCTTACCTTTGCTATAGTTTAGCTGGAATGTTAAGTTCTTCAGATCCTCCTTCAGCTCCTCTATGGCTGGATCTATCTTCTGATATTGGTTCTCTTCCAGTTGTAGGGTTGTCTGTAGAGCCTCTTCATGTGTCTGGAACTTCTATGTCGCAAAGGGCATTTCAAGTGTGGTAGCAGTGAATTGACAAACAAATGCCTATGTTGCATATCTATCATGACGTACTTTAGATTTCCCTTCAATCATTTGAATCTTTGGTCAATCTCCCATACAAATTCTCCAAGTTTCTTCCTAATATCTATCATCTCATTCATGTATTGATCCTCTAAAATAGGCTTTTGGAATTCATTTATCAAGAGATTTTTGATATCTCCAATCGTTCGGGTTGTTCCTGCTGGACTATTTGCATCTAAACTAATGTACCAATCTAGTGTGCGATCTCTTAACGTGATAGATATCTGTGAAAGTTTAGTGTCCTCATCTGCGATCTTCTTCACTTCCAAGATATTTTCACAAATCAACACGTGCTTCTCAGGGTTCTCCGATGCCTCTCCTTTGAAATCTGGTAACCTGATGGTGGGATCATGTCCTACCATCCCAAATTATGAACTACTACCTCCGTGCGGTGTAGATACTTGACTGATGCTTCCTAAACTGGCTCCCCAGCTGTTTTTCCTTGTGTATATGTACTTCCTACTGTCTTCCTTCTCCCGAAGTTCAATTGTCTAAATGGTGGTGTTCTTTTTGGCGTATTAGTCACACATGGGTTTATGGGTTCCACACTGACACTAATATGGATAGGAGTGTTTCCTTCTATTCCCACTCTTGGACCTCTCATCTTCCTCTCATATGTTGCATGCAATTTTTCCTTAATCTAATCCATAGACCGAAGATCCTCTACCTCTTCTTCATCACTTTCCAAGCCTTCCCTTGTGGCTATGACTCTCTTCTTGGTGTTCACATTATATTGGTAGGGTACTCCACTATGCGCTTTTCTAGTTGTTGCCATGATCCACTTGATCTAGTTTTTGTTAATCATAATTGGGTCAAAGGCCTCCTCCTTCTTTCCTTTACCCCTTTCTCCTTCCATTCCTCCTTCTCCTATCAGTGCTTCCCCCCTTCCCCCATGCACACATGGAGTTTTAGTTATCTCACTCCATTGTCATTACACCTTTGTTATATAGTAATATATTAATATAAGTATACAACGATCTAACGTACCTACCTTGAGGTCCTTTCAAGAACTCTTTTTCTTACGCATTGTAAGACTTCATTGTATCTACTGCAAATTCCATGATAAATCCTGCAACAATGTTGTCTACCCAGAAATCTACTACTCACATAAACTTATTATCAACTCATTGTAACTGCACGATCTTTACAGGATTTCACTCTAGCTGTCTGATCTGGTTTCTGGGATGGTTGTATTTCAACCTTTTTATCCACTCGTACAATACATGTGGGAAATCACAAAATAATACTTCATGCAAGTCATTGAATATGCACTTGTCCAGATATTTGCGCGGTGTCAACTTCGGGTTTCTATCTATCTCTACCTTCAACCAACTCTCTATCTCTGCCTTCGTTGGATTCCATGGTTTCAACATCCCCTTTTATATTCTCATTCTCTCAACATCTTGTCTTCCGGTTTGTCATTCTTTTAACGCGTCTTCCACAAATCTCATATACTCAATCCCATTATTTTCCAACCAACCGACAATAGAACCATTTGGTTGGTCTTTTGTGTCTCTACTTTACTACTTGTGATTATTTATGTATTATTCTGATCCTACCTTACTATCATAGATTGAACTTGGTTCAGATTTGATAAGCTCCCAAAAAAATCCTTCTAAAACTATTGGCCCCTCTGGAAGACCAGAAGGCAACACAACACACAGGGTGTACTGCGTAGTCTCACCCGAGATAGCTCTATGGGTGGTTTCAATACTCAGGTGTTTGTAACCTGGGAATGAGTGGAGATCTACGGTTGTATATTGTAATCTTTATTTATTCAGTCTAACATCTGATTATAACATTCATTCCATTCATGTATGTGAAATACCAAGTATAACTAGTTAATTCATTCATCTAACATTAACCATTTAACAACAATAAAGATGCATAAATTCATTCACATAACATAGGTGTTACTATGGTTCACCCCCTCCTGGGCTACGTCCACAAAGATATGGCTCTCAATCTCTTTATTATGGTTTAGTAATATGTCATGCCACGCATGTTTACAATCTTAGATCTTACTCTCTTCAATATGCTCCCTGATCCCTGTGAGGCTAACTAGATCGCACCAGGCTCCTTAGCTTGCAATATAACCCTCAAGATCGAGTTGCTCACCACTTCCCTAGCTCACCAACTTACTGACTTGTACAATTATTAAAACTCTCTCTTCCTCGGTCGGCTCTGAATTTATTCCTCTAAGTACTACCTATTTATATTCTTGGCTCATCAACCATTACAATACATTACCAAAACCCTAACCCTAGTGTCGCTAGGTATTCCTTTTATGTGTGCCTCACCTGCTTCCCTTACACATGTTTTTTTCCTTCCATCTGTCCTTTTCTCCTTACATGCTTCTCTTCCAAAAATAGCCTTTTCTCCTGACTAGGCCTGCATCCAACAATGTTTCTTTTACACTTTGACTGCTTTTCCTCTTGCTTTTGTGCATCCTTCCATCTTTAGCATGTTGAGTTGTCATCCTTCCTTTTCATCTGCTTTCTTCTCCTTCTTTATTTTTCTCTCTTATTTATTCTGCTTACTGTGTGTTTTACTCCTAGATGTGCCTCACTTGCGCACTCCCTAGTCTTCCTTCTTCCTTTGTGCACCTATGTTGCGCAATTCTTCTATA
>JASDQU010504082.1:20442-42264 GCA_032191745.1 Picea mariana | reverse complement strand
TGGTTAACGTCCACTGAGACCAAAATTCATTTATCATACCTTAAGAAAAGAAAGAGATTACTTGAATTTCTTTCAAATTTTATTTCAATGCTTGAAAAACGTTAAGAGAAGTGTTCCAAGTTCACTAAAGTTTTGATGACTTAGAAGGTTAGGAAGGTCGATATCGTGACAAATATTTGGAAATTGGGATCTAATTTGTGTATACGCATGGCATTCTAGGAGAAAGTGTTTTTCATCTTCAACCCTCTTGGTGTCACAAAGGTGACAAATTCTTTCTTGACATGGTGTTTTAGGGATTTCCAATGCCCAGTTCCACTATTCAACTCATGAGAATTATTTATTATTTTAAATAAATATTGATTCTCTTCTTTACGCTAGTCAAAAGAGAGAGATACTTTTGATATTCAAGGTTAGTGTTAAACACATCCTTATGATATCTTAATTTTCTTTTATCCTCTAATTATTTATCGCACCATATATTCTCCTTAAATTTGGTTTGTACAATATATTCTTTTGGATCTGCTCTATCTTTCTCCGGGATTCTTGAGAGATATTTCGTCCCCAAACTTCACATCCATATAAGATAATAGGATTGACAAGAGTCTCAAAGAGGATTTTTTTCTTATCCCATAGCCACATGTCTACTAATTTACAATTATTTTCAAGCCCATAGTAAGCTTTCCACTCTCCATTTATCCTTTTCTCAATGCTATAATTGCAATTGAGCTTGTGATGAATATGAATTCCAAGATATTTTGCCATATACAAAATTATTGTAGGTGGTATTGTTGGATTTAATGATCATAACATTCATTTTGTCAGTGTTAATAGTCATACCTGTACTAGAGAAGAATTCCTTGAGGATTCTAAGCTATTTACTAAGGTCATAGGGATAACTTTCCACAATAACAATATCATTATCATATAGAAGAAGGATGGTTGTTATACTAGAAAGAGTTGGTCCAACACAACCTGCGCCTTCTAAACAATCTTCTAAATTGTAAATGTAAATGTCAAAAAGGGTAGGGGATAGGGGACAACCTTGCTTGACTCCTATATTGCATTTAATTTCTTCTGACCAACCCTCAGTGCTCCTAAACTTGGCAACAACATTCTCATACACCCTTACTATATCATCTCTCACTCCGAAGGGAACTTTTAGCTCTTTTAACCTATTCCAAAGGTTGATCCTAGGAGCAATGTCAAAAACTTTCTTAAAATCAACAAAACAACAAAAGAGATTAGTTTTATTATATTTTTTTTTATTTCATTGATATTTTATATTTTGTTTCATTCTTTTTTATTTTTTGAATTCAAATTTAATATCTATTTTATATATGCTTCGCTTCATTTTATTCTTAGTTTATGAATGAAATACATTTTTTTTTATAAACATCTTTTCAATTCATTTATGCTTTATTTCATTCATTTTTATATATTTTTAATCTCTATTTTATATATGTTTTTATATATGTTTCTTCTAATATATAAGCATACATTTCCTTTTTAAATTAGTTTATGAAAGGAAGTAAATACACATGGCACATTACATTAAAATTATCAGTGCTAAAAATTATCAATGCACATAACATGTTATACAGAAAATAAGTTCAAATGCATGTAAAATTTAAACATGAAATCTTCTTCATGTAAATTTAGTACATTTAAAACAATCAAATCTAAACAAAACAAAAATCTTGTGTTTTAATAGTTTATAAAATATGGTTGGCTGCATATTTTATAAGAGAGGAAGTATAAATTTTGTTTTCATAAGATATGGCTTGTCTCATATTTTATAAGAGAGGAAGCATAAATTTTGTTTTCATACACCATTTGTATTGATATTTTAACTCATATTTTGTAGGAATACATGTTTTATTTTTATTTTTTGTGTATATGATATTTTTTCGTTCATATTAAATAATTTTGTTTATTTCTATTTTTATTGTCCTATAATTATGGACAATACAAATGTTTCAAATTTTATTTTTTCATTGTTGTCATACAAAATAAGATCATTGTCTGAAATGGATCTCTATTCCACCATTTTGATGAAACTTTATAGTTTTTACCTAAGATGAAAGCAATACTGTGACAATTTTAACATATTTGTGAAATGGAGAAAGGTAGAAAACTTATGAGAGATTGGTTTCAGAAGCAAAGTGGTCATGTAGCAAGAGTTGATGTTAATTGGTGTTATGTGTATCACCAATATAGTTGCACTTTAGAATAGGTTTTGTTATTTTTACTATTTAGAGGATATTTAGATTTTTTGACATTTGGAAATTGTATTTGTTGAAGTTAAAACCTAAATATTTTTTAAATGAAATTCATTTTTCTTTTATACATGTTAACTATAGATTTTACTAATTTCCTACTATGTCATGTGTTATGGAATCATTTATATTGGTCATTTTTATATTGTTCATTGAAATATTGATATTAATACTTTTCATACTTTATCTATTCATTGAAATATTAATATTGATACTTTTCATATTTTATATATTCCTTAACAAAACCTTTTAGATTATTACTATTCATTTTCTCAATATTACATTACGTTAAAAAGAATCTATTTATATTTTTATTTTGGTCATTATATCACATCTTAAAGATCTCTATCTCTTCAACAATTATTGTCCACATGTTAATCAATTATTTTCTATCTCTTTAAATGTTGGTATATATCATTCCATTCAAGTTAATTATCTTATTACTTTTAAAATGTTGGAATACATTTGAAATAAAATTTATTTTTCTTTTATGCATGTCAATTATAGATTATATCCTTTCATACCATGTTATGTGTTTTGGAAAGAAAAAAAAAGAAAACAAATCAAATCATTCATGTTGATACTTTTTTAACTGTTCATTAAAATATTTTATTGGTACTTTTCATACTTTATATATTCATTAATAGAACCTTTTATATTATTGCTATTCACTTTCTTAATGTTACTTTTCATTAAAGGCATCTATATTAATATTTTTTTGGTCATAGTATCACATCTTATACATGTTTATCTCTTCAATTATTACCATGCATATGTTGTAATGTCTCAAATTATTTGTATGTCTATACATAATAGAACCTTTAATAATATTGAAATTTTCATATGTGTCATTCTGTTCAATTTGTTCATCATATTATTTTTAAAATGTTACAATATGGCATAATATTAAAGGTAACTTTTTAATTTATGAATATGAAACATAATCTCTTGGATTTTTAGTCTTTAATTTAATGTCAACCTCTTGGATGTCACAAGCATTGATAGCAACCTCATAAAATCATTACTCTTCAAATATGGTCATGTGACATTTTGTTCAAAGTAAATTACATTAACAACTTCAAACATAACATATATTACTTCACACGTCTTAACTAATATTAAGTGAATGGAAATCAATTTTTTACTTTTAAATTGGTACTATATGGCATTGTTTTGCAATGAACCTCTTGAAATATTACTATTGAAGTCTCTCTTTATGCGATAACATTAACATTGAATTCAACCATATGCTTTCTTATAAATGTCACAATGTGATATATTCTTTAAGTCATCTTCCTATTTTATTCCTCTTAAATTGTGTCAATGTTTTATAACATTTATCTTGACCATAGTATCTTCTTCATATCACAATATAACCCTTAAGGAACATCATAAAGTGATACAATCCTTGATTAGCATTACAAATTGACAAAAAATAGTGACAAAGGTACAATTTAACATTATTAAAAAAAGATGAATTTCACCCTGCAACATAACCAATAGAAATGTCCCAAATAAAACAAACCCTTATGAAATGTCGCATTGCGACAAAACCTGGAACATAGAAATTCTACATAAGTCAATGAACATAAATGTCTCAATGAAACATAACTATAGTCAACCTTGATCCACCATAGTGATATTGGCACCCATGATCAATCATAGTCCATGGGATATCCACTTAGTAAATCTATAACCTAACACGTGAATTTATGAAATATTAAAAATAATTTTTTTTAATAAAAAAAAATCATTTTACCAAAATGTTCTACATAAATATCTATTCCATCATCCATATTAAATAACTTTTATATAATAAAATAATGACAAATTGTTTCATCCAATAAATTACATAAAAAATTATTAAAATAAGTTTTTTAAATAAAAATAATATTTTATATTTTTAATATTTATATAAATTATACGTAAATAAATTAAATTTTATTACGAATATTTATTAAAAAAATTAATTTATAAAATATTAATGATAGTTAATCTCAACAATCACCATTTCTATCAACATTTGATATAATAAATAAACAAAATATTTTATATTTTTAATATTTATATAAATTTTTATGACAAATATTTATTGAAAAAATTAATTTATACAATATTAATGATAGTTAATCTCAGTCATCACCAATGTCATCAACATTTGGTATAGACATAAAGATCCTCTTAACCCCTAACTTGAATCGTCTTTAAAGTACATGTCTTCCCATTGGTTAGGCATTTACGTAACAAGTAACTTTGTTCTATTGGTTAGGCATTTACGTAACAAGTAATGTTGTTCATGAACCATCAAGATTGTGATATATACACACAATATACAAAGAAAGTGACATATATACACAATATACCAAGCATTCATAGCACAACGATATATACAATCAGTATATCACCGATGATGATTTACAATTATTGTTGGGGAATTTTCACCTACCAATGGTTGGAAAATGTGAAGAGTCTATGGAGCTCTAACAGGAAAGAAAAGAAAGGGTTATAATCAATTTCCATGCCCAAGACCTTATCAAGAGGCTGCTTTTTTGTCATGACCTCTAGTTTAGCAAAATATGTCCACAAAGTTTTTATATAAATTCTTCCAATAATGCAACAAATCTAGAAATGCTACAACAATGTCCTATAATTTGACTATACCCCACATCAATATTAATGAAAACAAGTAATTCCATACATCATTTGGTTATGAATTAAATTCATTGTGTTATCACTGAAATTTGCATAAAATAAAATATTGTAGGCCGACATTTCATATGGTTGCGATGACCACATTTGAATCGAATGTGTAACATGTCATGTGTATCCATCAATGTAATGTTGGGTGTCATGAAGGTAATGCTGGATAGTAACGCTTATTTCCATATGAGAGGGCATTTTTACACCTACATCATGCATACCCTAAGATTGTTGATGTGGGATTGCAGATGCAGATTGGAGAAAGAGCAAGGAACCATCAATGAAGACATTTGAGAAAGAACAATTTTTATGAGAGGAACACACCATAAAGGAGGAAATTAGACTGGGAAAAAGAACACACCATCGAGTAGGATGTTTGACGAGGAGGTTAGACAATGTTATTAGGCTTCCTTTCAATCTGTATTTTTTTTCTATATATGCTTGGATTTGTACACCAATCTATTTATATACTTAGATTTATGCTTCCATCTATTTATATGGTGTTTTGATCTATTTAATTTCATCGATTTATTTAAAATATTTAATCTTCATCGATTTATTTAATTTCCATTGATATGCTATGTTTTATTTATTTTTATAATATATGCTTTATATATAGTTTTGTAATATATGCGTTATATATATGCTTTTTTTTTAAATCATGTTATACTTAAGTTTCATTTATATTCTGAGTATTTTTTTAAGGTTTTAAATTGTGTTATGCTTAATATTGTTTTTTTTTATACGTCCCTACAAGGACTAATAGTAATCAGTTTTCCATTGCTCTATTAGTACCTGCAAGCAAACCCACCATTTTAACTAAGTTTTGATAGATTGTTCTATTAGTATCTGCAAGCAAATCTACCATTTTAACCAAAGTTTTGAAAGATTCATATGATTTTCCAGCTCATATTTCATTTTTAATCCTAAGTTTTTAGTTTGAGGTCTTATTTCACCTCATATAGAGGCAAGGGTGAAGTATTTCATTTGAAACTTAGCAATTGATAGTTGCATTATGGTGTACATCGTTTGAAGTGAATTAATGCTAGATTTGATGTTAACATTAGTTCATAGACATTTAATGTTTATGTCTTTCATTTATCATATCTTAAGTTTCATGAATTCCAATTAACATTATGTTGCAGTGTCCAATGACTATAGCTAAGTGATGTTCATCTGTAGCTTGCATGCAATATCCACCCTTATTTCTTCCTGGAAACTAGCGTCCATTTCCTCAGATATATGTAGACATTCTTTTGGACATTCTTCCATCCATCTGTTATTTCCTCTGATCCATGCAAACTTAGGATGGAGGAACGCTAGCTTGAGCTCAATATGTTTGGCTTGGGGTAGTGTCTGGATCCATTACGAGTGAAAAATTCTTGTTGTTCTTTAGGATTTTGGAGTTACCACTAGTGAGAGGTCATGGAGCCTGTTAGACTACAGAAAGCTTGGATTTTCCAAACACAACTCATCTAGTTGGAGCTATTTCAATTGCACTTGCATACCTGAGGCATTACTACAAGAAGAGTTCTCCTACAAATATACAGAATTGACAAAGTGGTAAATTGTCTTGCTAATTGTCCTCTCTAAAATTATGTATTATTTTCTAATTGATGAAAATTTTGAAAGAGTTAGAGCTCTACCAAGCAAATTTTTTAGTCTTGTAATCTTCAGACTTTGTGGTCTTTCTGGAAAGTATGTATTATCTAAAGCGAAGATGTCCTACTATTTTTCTTTAGGTGTTGTCTCTCAGACAAATATATGATACTTTGGTAGCATTAAGAGAAGTGTTCCAAGTTCACTAAAGTTTTGATGACTTAGAAGGTTAGAAAGGTCGATATCGTGACAAATATTTGGAAATTGGGATCTAATTTGGGTATACGCATGACATTATAGGAGAAAGTGCTTTTCATCTTCAACCCTATTGGTGTCACAAAGGTGACAAATTCTTTCTTACCATGGTGTTTTGGGGATTTCCAATGCCCAGTTCCACTATGCAACTCATGAGAATTATTTCTTATTTTAAATAAATATTGATTCTCTTCTTTACGCTAGTCAAAAGAGAGATACTTTTGATATTCAAGGTTAGTGTTAAACACATCCTTATAATATCTTAATTTTCTTTTATCCTCTAATTATTTATCACACCATATATTCTCCTTAAATTTAGTTTGTACAATATATTCTTTTGGATCTGCTCTATCTTTCTCCAGGATTCTTGAGAGATATCTCATCCCCAAACTTCACATCCATATAAGATAATAGGAGTGACAAGAGTCTCAAAGAGGAGCTTTTTATTATTCCATAGCCACATGTCTACTAATTTACAATTATTTTCAAGCCCATAGTAAGCTTTCCACTCTCCATTTATCCTTTTCTCAATGCTATAGTTTCAATTGAGCTTATGATGAATATGAATTCCAAGATATTATTGTCATATACGAAATTATTGTAGGTGATCTTGTTGGATTTGATGATCACAACATTCGTTTTGTCAGTGTTAACAGTCATACCTGTACTAGAGAAGAATTCCTTGAGGATTCTAAGCTACTTACTAAGGTCATAGGGATAACTTTCCACAATAACAATATCATTAGCATATAGAAGAAGGATGGTTGTTATACTAGAAAGAGTTGGTCCAACACAACCTGCGCCTTCTAAACAATCTTCTAACTTGTAAATGTAAATGTCAAAAGGGGTAGGGGATAGTGATGTAGGAGCATCAACTACACATTAAACGAGCCAGCATGGAGCGGAAGATGGTTGGATAAGCCAGCACACATTTTGGAAATACTTTGGGATTGTTGCGTGATCTTAAATGGACCATTTAAGAGACGGCGCACTTGTATTGTAATGGACCTTGAGCAGATAGCTCTCATCCTTAGGTAGATGAGACATTTAATATAGTTAATGCTAGTAGATAGGAATTTAATTGCAGATTTGATAGTTTAGAATCCAAGAGGAAAAACAGATATAGACACCCTCATTGTATCATTGTAACAAGAATCAATTTAGGAGAGTAGAAGAGCAAGCAGAGAACTGTGAAAAGAACATCCATGTACAGATATTGAATTAATAGAGGAAAGCTTTGATTCAAATCCATGGTTATCTGTCTATTCTCTGTGTATTGATGTTATGTTCATGAATATTTGCTTCCTGTCATACATTTGCTTTTATATGCTGTGTATGTGATTTCATGGTTGAATTGAAGTCTGAGAGGGTGAGTGAATGAGTTTCAATTGTTTCTCTAAGTGAACCAGAGGATTCCTGCAAGGAGTGCAGTCGAATTGTCTACAAGGAGTGCGTTGACAGAAGGGTTCACTTAGAGATAGCTTTTGTTCTCATTTCCTCGAAAGTGCAGATAGGCACAGTGTCGTGCAAGGAGTGCGCAGGACAAGCAAGTCTCAGAGTTGTGATCCTGAGCAAAGTATTGAAAGATTGCTGCTACAGGAATGCACAGGGTCAGAAGACTTCAACATTTAGAAGTTGTTGAAGATTTGCCGCAAGGAGTGCGTGAAAGAATTACTAAAGGAATTCGAGAGTTGTGAGAAAAACTCAGGGAAGGATAGGCCTTCAAGTCCGTTGAAGGACAAGTGAGGAAATTGTGCCTTGAAGGTTGCAAGGAACGCCGCAGGGTTTGCGTGCAAGGTGACGAGTTCTGTGGAAGAACAGCTCGTCGTTTTGTGGATTGTGTAAGGAAGAAATGGAAGGACGAAATTCTTCGAGGAGATTTCGCGAAGATTTGTGGAACATTGTATCTTGTGAGGTGCAAGGAGGCTACAGTGCAAGTGTGGAAAAAATTCGAAGCTCAGTAGGGCAGGAGCCGTCGATCGAAATCACGAGGAGCGTGGTTCTACTTGTGGATCGGCATATCGGGAGTTCGTGAGGCGAGATTCCAAATCTATGCAACAGAAGTCGCGATAGAGCGAGATGCGATATTCTGATAGCCACGTAAGTGGTGTGGGCCACAGAAGATAGTGGAGGACAGGTGGCGTAAACCATCGGAGGTTCGACGTCTCGGGCCTCAGAAGTCGAAGTAGGATTCATTTGATCTCGCGAGTGGCAAAGCCGTGAGGGAGCGAGATCACGAGTCTTGGCCTTTCGGCGTCTCGTGTGTCGGGGGTTGGAAAACCAAGTGCTTGGTGTCACTAGTGACGAGATGTGATAGAGATAACTCCCAACAGCAGAGGGAGAAATTCAGTGATTGATTGACACATCGGGTCTCGGGGACTCGAAAGTATAGTGATCGACAGTGAGCTCGCAAAGCTGCGAGTTTCGATTCCCCGACAAGTGAGCAAAGGGAAGTCGCATGAAGAAATCTGTGGGTAGATATTTCCCGATAGGGAAATAGAAGACCCTTGGAGGTCATTTGGGCCGAAAGAGGGAAGAAGATCCTTTGAGTGGGTGAGGAGTTGTCGGAGGAGGTAGCTCGCACCTGCGTCAGAGTGGTATCAGAGCGGGATTAATTCTTTGCTTTCTATAGCAGAGAAGGAGAATACACCATGCCGCCCAAGAGAGAAAGGTAGTCACCTAACCCTGAAGATAGGGAGGTGCGAAGAAGAGGTAGGCCAGCAGGAAATCCAGAAATAGAGAGACAGATGCGTGATCTCCGAGTGAGACTAGAAGATATGGAGGCAGCGTAGAGACGCACAGCCATTGCTAGAGATCTAAGTGACTCCGAAGGCAAATTTGAGGCTAAACGCGAGGAGGAAGTTGCAGCTGAAGAGTCATCAACTGAACGGTTGATAAAAGCTATCGCTATAATGGGTGCGAAGGTGAAAATGGACATTCCAGTTTACGAGGGAAACTGGATGCAGAAGAGAAACTAGACTGGATTAGAGCTCTTGATACCTACTTCGATTATGAAGATATCCAAGAGGATAAGAAGGTCAGACATGCTGTCACACGCTTGAAGGGACATGCAACCTTATGGTGGGATGAGATACAAGCTGACAGACATTGCAAAGGCAAGAAAAAGATCAAGAGTTGGGATCGAATGATTGCGAAGATGAAGGCAAAGTTCATCCCAAGGGATTACCAAATTACTCTGTTCAGGAGGATGCAGAACCTGAGATAGAAACTGATGACCTGAAAGAATACACTGAAGAATTCTATCGACTGAACATTAGAGCAGGTCATCGGAAGAGCGATGATGAGAAGGTTTCCAGATATATGAATGGTCTAAGATACGACATTCAGGATGAATTAAGCATGGTTACCATCAGGACGGTGGAGGATGCTTATCAGATGGCTTTGAAAGCCAAGGAGAAGATGAGTTGTAAGAAAAGTCAGTGAGGGCAAGGCATGAGTCAGCCCAGAGGCAAGGTCGTTGCCCAAGAGAAATACTAAAAGCCCAAGAATGAATGGAAGAAACCTCAGGGTAAAATTGAAAGAGGTGGTACCTCACAGAGGGGACCATATGTTGAACAAAGAGGACAACAGCATCCAGAGCAAAAAGGAGATTATGCTGATGCAAATACTTTTCCTCATACCAGAGGTNGATGAGAAGGTTTCCAGATATCTGAATGGTCTGAGATACGACATTCAGGATGAATTAAGCATGGTTACCATCAGGACGGTGGAGGATGCTTATCAGATGGCTTTGAAAGCCGAGGAGAAGATGAGTTGTAAGAAAAGTCAGTGAGGGCGAGGCATGAGTCAGCCCAGAGGCAAGGTCGTTGCCCAAGAGAAATACTAAAAGCCCAAGAATGAATGGAAGAAACCTCAGGGTAAAATTGAAAGAGGTGGTACCTCACAGAGGGGACCATATGTTGAACAAAGAGGACAATAGCATCCAGAGCAAAAAGGAGATTATGCTGATGCAAATACTTTTCCTCATACCAGAGGTAGAGGAAGAGGCTGAGGTGGAGTAATCACATGCTTCACATGTGGAAATAATGGACACAAGTCATTCGAGTGTCCAGAGAAAAAGAAGGATGTAGGAGAAGATCACACCACTGAGGCGCAGAGGCGTGATGCTGAGAATGAAGACACAGAAGCAGGAAGGTCATTGACCGTGCACAAAGTCCTTTTGACACTTGAGAAGGAGGTGGAAGACTCAGCTCAAAGGACCATACTGTTCAAGACAGCTTGCAAGACCAAGGATTGGGTATGCAAGGTTATTGTGGACAACGGTAGCATAGATAATCTTGTTTTGACCGAGATGGTGGAAAAGTTGGAGTTAGAGACGACTGATCACCCGAGTCCATATAAAGTTTCATGGCTACAGAAGGCATATCAGGTGAGTGTCACTAAATAGTGTTTAGTTGAATTCAAGATAGGGGGATATACTGATAAGGTCTTGTGTGATGTCATTCCCATGGATGTATGTCATTTATTGCTAGGGAGACCATGGCAATATGACATAAATGTGGTTCATGATGGGAGAATGAACAAATATACCCTGGAGAAGGATGGGAGGACACACAGGTTGCTTCCGATAAAGGATAAGGAGGTGAAACCAGAAGTAAGAAACACAATACTTCTCATGACTGGGAAGGAGCTTCTTACGGAGATGGAGAAGAAAGAAGATCCACAATTCTTTGTGGTCAGAAAACTGAGAATTGTTCTGACTAGCACAAGAGTGGATGATTTACCAGATGAGATTTAGGAACTGCTGGGTGAGTTCACTGACATCATCGTGGATGAATTACCTTGTTTGTTTCCACCGATGAGGAGTGCGAGTCACCATATAGACATCATACCAGGAGCTAGTTTGCCGAACAAAGCTGCATATAGGTTGACGCCGCAAGAAAATGAGGAGGTCAAGAAGCAGGTCCAGGATTTATTGGACAAAGGATTAGTCAGAGAAAGCCTGAGTCCCTGTGCTGTTTCGACAGTGCTTAGCCCAAAGAAAGATGGAGGTTGGAGAATGTGCACCGATTCGAGAGCGATCAACAAGATTACCATCAGGTACAGGTTTCCACTGCCGAGAATGGATGATCTGATGGATTGCCTGAGTGGGGCAAGATTTTTTTCAAAGATAGATTTGAAAAGCGGATATCATCAGATTCGCATGAGGGAAGGCGATGAATGGAAAACAACATTCAAGACAAATGAAGGTTTGTATGAATGGCTGGTCATGCCATTTGGTTTGACAAATGCACCCAGCACATTCATGAGACTGATGAATGAAGTGCTGAGGGAATTCATAGGGAAATTTGTCGTCATATATCTAGATGATATATTGATCTTTAGCAAGACGAAGGATGAACATCTGAAGCATTTGTCTATTGTGATGAGAAAACTACAGCAGGAAAAGTTGTTGATTAATATGAAGAAGTCCTGATTTATGGAGACAGAGCTCATTTACTTGGGTTTTGTTATTTCAGCGAATGAGTTGAAGATGGATCTAGACAAGGTGGAAGTGATTAAAAATTGGCCATCACCGAGAAATATTTTCGAGGTGAGAAGTTTTCATGGATTGGCTAGTTTCTACCGAAAATTCATCAGGAATTTTAGTGGAATTAGCGCAGCGATGATGGACACCATGAAGAAGTGACACAAATCTTTTCATTGGACAACAGAGGCTGAGAAGAGCTTCAATCTGTTGAAGCAGAAGATCACAGAACAACCGGTTTTGGCGTTGCCGTATTTCCAAAAGACATTTCAGGTGAAGTGTGATGCAAGTGGATATGCCATAGGAGCGGTCTTGAGCCAGGAAGACAGACCAGTCGCATATTTCAGCGAGAAACTGGATGAAGCGAAACTGAAATACTCCACGTATGATAAAGAATTTTATGCTATCATACAGGCATTGAAGAAGTGGAGGCATTATTTGATCCCAAAATAATTTGTTCTGTACAGTGATAATCACGCATTGCAGTTTGTGAGTCAACAGGAAAAGTTGAATCAGAAGCATGCAAAATGGGTAGAGTATATGCAGAATTTCACGTTTGTGATTAAACACATTTCAGGTACTGCTAACAAAGTGACTGATGCTTTGAGCAGGAAGTGTTTGTTGCTGCAGGAATTCTGAGTCAAAACATTGGGGTTTGAAAATCTTAGGGACATGTATGCAGGAGATGTAGATTTCGGAGAAGCGTATGAAGCAGCTCAGAATCAAGTTCTCAGAGTTAGGAGTCCTTGGATAGATTACATGATCCAGGAGGGATTGTTGTTCAGAGGCAATCAACTATGTATTCTGAATTGCTCCATGAGGGAGAATCTGTTAAAGGAGAAGCACAGTGGTGGATTGGCAGGACATTTTGGCCATGATAAAACATTCGCAAAGTTGAGTGAATCATATTTTTGGCCAGGGATGCGAGCGGAGGTCAAGCGATTTGTTGACAGATGCAGAATTTGCAAACATTCGAAGGGTAGAAAGCAGAATGCAAGGTTTTATCAGCCATTTCCCATACCAGAGAGGCCATGGGAGGCGATAAGCATGGATTTTGTATTAGGATTGCCAAGGATGCAAAGAGGTGTTGATTCCATCTTTGTGGTGGTGGACAGGTTTTCTAAGATGGCACATTTTATTCCATGCCAGAAGACCAGTGATGTGACGCACATTGCAATTTTTTTTTTCAAGGAGGTCATTCGACTTCATGGATTGTCGAAAAGCATAGTATCGGACAGGGATACGAAATTCATAGGGCATTTCTGGAGGACGCCATGGAAGAAGCTAGGAACTAACTTGGCATTTAGTTCAGCTTACCATCCTCAGTGAGACGGACAGACAAAAGTGGTCAACAGGAGTCTGGGAGATTTACTGAGAAGCTTGGTGACAGAGCACCATGGCAGTTGGGATAGCGTATTACCACAAGCATAGTTTGCGTACAACGATTCAGTGAATCGGAGTACAGGGAAGAGTCCATTTCAGGTTCTGTATGGAATGCAGCCGAGAGGAGTTTCTAAACTGTGAGATTCAGAACAGACTGCGACTAGCAGTGCTAGTGCAGAGGAATTCACTGAGGCGATGAAGGATCTTCACGGCAAGGTGAAGCAGAGGCTGATAGACTCAAATCAGGAATACAAGCGCAGAGCAGATCAGCATCGGAGAGAACTTCAGTTTGAAGTTGGTGATCTAGTTCTGGCACACTTGAGAAAGGAAAGGTTCCCAAGGGGAACATACAATAAGCTGAAAATGAAGAAAATCGGGCCATGCAAGGTCTTGAGAAAGTTTGAAGAGAATGCATATGAGATTGAGTTGCTGGATGGCATCGGAATATCTCTGATATTTAATATTGCAGATTTATACCCAAACAGGGCTGGAGAAGCAGAGACTGCAACTGAGGAGCCATTGATCCCGTGGCAGAAGTAGATGCCGATAACAGAAAAGCCACAAATGGAGTGCATACTAGACAAGAGAGTGGGTAAGAAGACCAGGAGAAAAGAGTACTTTGAGTATCTGGTCAAGTGGAAAAATCACCTAGTGGAAGATGCCAGCTGGGAGACTGAAGCAGTGATACAAAATCATGGACAGACCGTGCAGAAGATCATGGATAGGAGCCCATGAAAGTTTTCAAGCTGAGGAGAATGATGCAGGAGCATGAACTACACATCAAATGAGCCAGCGTGGAGCGGAAGACGGCTAGATAAGCCAGCACACATTTTGGAAATACTTTGGGATTGTTGCGTGATCTTAAATGGACCATTTAAGAGACGATGCACTTGTATTGTAATGGACCTTGAGCGAATAGCTCTCATCCTTAGGTAGATGAGGCATTTAATATAGTTAATGCTAGTAGATAGGAATTTAATTGCAGATTTGATAGTTTAGAATCCAAGAGGGAAAACGGATATAGACAGCCTCATTATATCATTGTAACAAGAATCAATTCAGGAGAGCAGAAGAGCAAGCAGAGAACTGTGAAAAGAACATCCATGTACAGATATTGAATTAATAGAGGAAATCTTTGATTCAAATCCATGGTTGTGTCTATTCTCTGTGTATTGATGTTATGTTCATGAATATTTTCTTTCTGCCATACATTTGCTTATATATGTTGTGTATGTGATTTCATAGTTGAATTGAAGTCTGAGAGGGTGAGTGAATGAGTTTCAATTGTTTCTCTAAGTGAACCAGAGGATTCCTGGAAGGAGTGCAGTCGAATTGTCCGCAAGGAGTGCGTTGACAGAAGGGTTCACTTAGAGATAGCTTTTGTTCTCATTTCCTCGAAAGTGCAGATAGGCACAGTGCCATGCAAGGAGTGCGCAGGCCAAGCAAGTCTCAGAGTTGTGATTCTGAGCAAAGTATTGAAAGACTACTGTTGCAGGAGTGTGCAGGGTTAGAAGACTTCAACATTTAGAAGTTGTTGAAGATTTGCCGCAAGGAGTGCGTGCAAGAATTCCTAAAGGAATTCGAGAGTTGTGAGAAAAGCTCAAGGAAGGATAGGCCTTCAAGTCCGTTGAAGGACAAGTGAGGAAATTGTGCCTTGAAGGTTGCAAGGAACGCTGCAGGGTTTGCGCGCAAGGTGATGAGTTCTACGGAAGAATGGCTCGTCGTTTCGTGGATTGTGTAAGGAAGAAACGGATGGACGAAATTCTCCGAGGAGATTTCGCAAAGATCCATGGAACGTTGTATCTTGTGAGGTGCAAGGAGGCTACAGTGCAGGTGTGGAAAAAGTTCGAAGCTCAGTAGGGCAGGAGCCGTCGATCGAAATCACGAGGAGCGTGGTTCTACTCGTGGATCGGCATATCGGGAGTTCGTGAGGCGAGATTCCAAATCTATGTAATGGAAGTCGCGATAGAGCGAGATGCGATATTCCGACAGCCACGTAAGTAGTGTGGGCCACAGAAGATAGTGGAGGACAGGTGGCGTAAACCATCGGAGGTTCGGCGTCTTAGGCCTCGAAAGTCGAAGTAGGATTCATTTGATCTCGCGAGTGGCGAAGCCGCGAGGGAGCGAGATCGCGAGTCTCGGCCTTTCCGCGTCTCGTGTGTCGGGGCTTGGAAAACCAGGCGCTTGGTGTCACGAGTGGCGAGACGCGATAGAGCGAAGTCCCGACAACAGAGGGAGAAATTCAGCGATTGATTGACACATCGGGTCTCGGGGACTCAAAAGTACAGTGATCGACAGTGAGCTCGCAAAGATGCAAGTTCTGATTCCCCGACAAGTGAGCAAAGGGAAGTCGCGCGAAGAAATCTGTGGGTAGATATTTCCCGATAGGGAAATAGAAGACCCTTGGAGGTCATTTGGGCTGAAAGAGGGAAGAAGATCCTGTGAGCGGGCAAGGAGTTGTTGGAGGAGATAGCTCGCGCCTGCGTCAGATAGGGGACAACCTTGCTTGACTCTTATATTGCATTTAATTTCTTCTGACCAGCCCTCAGTGCTCCTAAACTTAGAAATAACATTCTTATACACCCTTACCATATCAGCTCTCACTCTGAAGGGAAATTTTAACTCTTTTAACCTATTCCAAATGTTGGTCCTTGGAACAATGTCAAAAACTTTCTTAAAATCAACAAAACAACAAAGAAAATTGATTTTAATATACTTTGTTTTTATTTCATTGATATTTTATGTTTTGTTTCATTCTTTTTAATTTTTTGAATTCATGTTTAATATCTGTTTTATATATGCTTCTTTTAATATATAAGCTTCATTTTATTCTTCGTTTATGAATAGAATGTACCTTCTTCTTCTTTTCTTTTTTCTATAAATATTTTTTCAATTCATTTATGTTTTATTTTATTTATTTTTATTTTTTAAAATTCATTTTTATATATTTTTAATCTCTATTTTATATATGTTGCTTCTAATATAAGTATGCATTTCCTTTTTAAATTAGTTTATGAAAATAAGTAAATACACATGGCACATTATATTAAAATTATCAGTGCACATAACATGTTATAGGGAAAATAAGTTCAAATGCATGTAAAATTCAAACATGAAATTTTCTTACATTTAAAACAATCAAATCTAAACAAAACAAAAATCTCGTGTTTTAATAGTTCATAAAATATGACTAGCTGCATATTTTATAAGAGAGAATATTTTATAAGGGAGGAAGTATAAATTTTGTTTTCATAAGATATGGCTTGTTGAATATTTTATAAGAGGAGTATTTTATAAAAGAGGAAGTATAAATTTTGTTTTTATACGCCATTTGTATTGATATTTTAACTTATATTTTATTGGAATACATGTTTTATTTTTATTTTTATTTTTTATGTTTAAATGATATTTTTTTTTCATATTAAATAATTTTGTTTATTTTTATTTTTATTGTCTTACAATTATGGATAACACAAATGTTTTTAATTTTGTTTTTTCTTTGCATGAAATCATGAGGCAAAAATAATTTATTATTATCATATAAAATAAGATCATTGTCTAAAATGATCTCCATTCTATCATTTTGATGAAACCTTATAGTTTTTACTTAAGATGAAAGCAATACTATGACAATTTTAACATATTTGTGAAATGGAGAAAGGTAAAAAACTTATGAGAGAATGGTTTCAGAAGCAAAGTAGTCATGTAGCAAGAGTTGATGTTAATTGGTGTTGTGTGTATCACCAATACAATTTCATTTTAGAATAGGTTTTGCTATTTTTACTATTTAGGAGATTTTTTGATTTTTAGACATTTGAAAATTGTATTTGTTGAAGTTAAAACCTAAATATTTTTTAAATGAAATTCATTTTTCTTTTATACATGTCAACTATAGATTTTATCAATTTCCTACTATATCATGTGTTATGGAATCATTTGTATTGATTATTTTTATATTGTTCATTAAAATATTAATATTGGTACTTTTCATACTTTATATATTTATTGAAATATTAATATTGGTACTTTTCATACTTTATATATTCCTTAACAGAATCTTTTAAAGTATTACTATTCACTTTCTCAATATTACATTACGTTAAAGAGAACCCATTTATATTTTTATTTTGGTCATTATATCACATCCTAAATATCTCTATCTCTTCAACAATTATTATCCATATGTTGTAATGTCAAACATTATTCAAATGTGTACACCAAATATAACCATTATTACTCTTGAAATGTTGGTAAGTATCATTCCATTCAAGTTAATCATCTTATTACTTTTAAAATGTTGGAATACATTTGAAATGAAATTTCTTTTTCTTTTGTACATGTCAATTATAGATTATATCCCCGTCATAACATATTATGTGTTTTGGAAAGAAAAAAAAAAAACAAATCAAATCATTTGTATTGGTACTTTTTTAATTGTTTATTAAAATATTTTATTGGTACTTTTCATACTTTATATATTCCTTAATAGAACCTTTTATATTATTGTTATTCACTTTCTTAATGTTACATTTCATTAAAGACATCTATATTAATATTTTTTTTGTCATAGTGTCACATCTTATACATGTTTACCTCTTCAATTATTACTATGCATATGTTGCAACGTCTCAAATTATTTGTATGTCTACACAAAATAGAACCTTTATTAATATTGAAATTTTCATATGTGTCATTTCATTCAATTTGTTCATCGTATTACTTTTAAAATGTTACAATATGGCATAATATTAAAAGTAACGTTTTAATTTATGAATATGAAACATAATCTCTTGGATTTTTAGTCTTTAATTTAATGTCAACCTCTTGGATGTCACAAGCATTGATAGCAACCTCATAAAGTCATTACTCTCCAAATATGGTCATGTGACATATTGTTCAAAGTAAATTACATTAACAACTTCAAACATAACATATATTACTTCACACGTCTTACCTAATATTAAGTGAATGGAAATCAATTTTTTACTTTTAAATTGCCACCATATGGCATTGTTTTGCAATGAACCTCTTGAAATATTACTATTGAAGTCTTTGTTTATGTGATAACATTAACATTGAATTCAACTATATGCTTTCTTACAAATGTCACAATGTGATATATTCTTTAAGTCATCCTCCTATTTTATTCCTCTTAAATCGTGTCAATGTTTAATAACATTTATTTTGACGATAGTATCAACTTCTTCATATCATAATATAACCCTTAAGGAACATCATAAAGTGGTATAATCCTTGATTAGCATCATAAATTGACAAAAAACAATGACAAAGGTACAATTTAACATTATTAAAAAAAGATGAATTTCACCATGCAACATAACCAATAGGAATGTTCCAAATAAAACAAACCCTTATGGAATGTCGCATTGCGACAAAACCTGGAACATAGAAATTCTACATAAGTCAATCAACATAAACGTCTCAATAAAACATAACTATAGTCAACCTTGGTCCACCATAGTGATATGGGCACCCATGGTCAATCATAGTCCATGGGGTATCCACTTAGTGAATCTATAACCTAGCACATGTATTTGTGAAATATTAAAAATAATTTTTTTTAATAAAAAAAATTCATTTTACTAAAGTGTTATACATAAATATCTATTACATCATCCATGTAAGTAACTTTTGTATAGTAAAATAATGACAAATTGTTTCATCCAATAAATTACATGAACATTTATTAAAGTAAATTTTTTAAATAAAAATAATATTTTATATTTTTAATATTCATATAAATTATACTTCTAAAAAATATTTATTAAAAAATTTAATTTATACAATATTAATGATAGTTAATCTCAACAATCATCATTTCTATCAACATTTAATATAATAAATAAACAAAATATTTTATATTTTTAATATTTATATAAATTTTTATGACAAATATTTATTAAAAAAAATAATTTATACAATATTAATGATAGTTAATCTGAGTCATCACCAATGCAATCAACATTTAGTATAAACATAAGCATCCTCTTAACTCCTAACTTGAATCATCCTGAAAGTATATGTCTGCTCATTAGTTAGGCATTTACGTAATAAGTAATTTTGTTCTACTGGTTAGGCATTTACGTAACATGTAACGTTGTTCATGACCCATCAAGATTGTGACATATACAGACAATATACAAAGAAAGTGACATATACACACAATATACCAAGCATTCAGAGCACAATGATATATACAATCAATATATCACTGATGATGATTTACAATTATTGTTGGGGAATTTTCAACTACCAATGGTTGAAAAATGTGAAGAGTCTATGAAGCTCTAACGGGGAAGAAAAAAAAGGGTTGTAGTCAATTTCCATGTTCAAGAACTTATCAGGAGACCACTTTTTAGTCATGACCTCTTGTTTAGCCAAAAATAAGACTATCTCATGCAAGGTTTTTATATAAATTCTTCCAATGATGCAACAAATCTAGAAATGCCACAACGTCCTGTAATTTGAGTATACCCCACATCAATATTAATGAAAACAAATAAATAAGTAATTCCATTCATTGTGCTATCAAATTTGCATAAAATAAAATGATTTAATCCTTTTAAAAAAAAATGCTAAAATATTTTTTTAAATTCATGTTATACTCTAAGACAATCAAATGAGTTGATCATTTAGGTTATACTTTAATATTATTAAAATTTGTTTTATACCCTTATCCATTAAAAATAGACTTAAAAACAATTAAAAAATATAAAAAATAGTTGGGACCTTTCAAGACGTAGGTGGAAGAAATTAGGAATAAGGAGAAGATAAGTAAACTTCAATTATGTTTTGGATTTGAATGAGGGGATTTTATTATGCTGATAGATGTATACTTATGGAAATGAGTTGAGTTGGTTTAAATATGTTTTTAGTAATGGATATGTTTTTTTTATATAAGATTAAATAAAAAGTGAATATTACACATCATTGTCATTAACGAAAGGTTTGGATTTAACACAATAACTTATATTTTAAAAGTTCGATGTTAGTCATTACTGTGCATCATTAGCATGAATTAAGTTAATTTCACCATGTTTAATCTCACTTATTACAATATCTCTCATACTTTAGTAGACCTATTTTTTATGCGAGTGATAGGTGTCGTATTATCGACATTTCATATTGTTGCGATGACCACATTTGAATGGAATGTGTAACATGTCATGTGTATCCATCAAGGTAATGTTGGGTGTCATGAAGGTAATGCTGGATAGTAATGCTTATTTTCATATGGGAGGACATTTTTCCCACACCACAAAATCATATACCTCCACATGTAGCATGCATACTTTAAGATTCTTGATGTGGGATTGTAGATGCAGATCAGAGAAAGAGCAAGGAATCATCGATGAGGACATTTGAGAAAGAACAATCTTTCTGAAAGGAACACACCATAGAGGATAAAATTAGACTGGGAACAATCTTTCTGAAAGGAACACACCATTAAGCAAGATGTTTGACGAGGAGGTTCGACAATGTTATTGGGCTTCCTTTCAATCTTTAAAATTTTTCTATATATGTTTGGATTTGTACACCAATCTATTTATATACTTAGATTTATGCTTCCATCTATTTATACAGTTTTCCATTGTTCTATTAGTACCTGCAAGCAAACCCACCATTTTAACCAAAGTTTTGATAGATTCATACTATTTTCCAACTCATATTTCATTTGTAGTCCTAAGTTTTTAGTTTGAGGTCTTATTTCGCCTCATATAGAGGTAAGGGTGAAATATTTCATTTGAAACATAGAAAATGATGATTGCATTATGGCGTACATCGTTTGAAGTGAATTAATGCTAGCTTTTATGTTAACATTAGTTCATAGACATTTAATGTTTATGTTTTTCATTTATCATATCATAAGTTTCATGAATTCCAATTAACATTATGTTGTAGTGTCCAACAACTATAGCTAAGTGATGTACAGTTGTAGCTTGCATGCAACATCCACCCCTATTTCTTCCTGACAAGTAGCTTCCATTTCCTTAGATATTTTGCAGACATTCTTTTAGACATTCTTTCGTCCATATGTTATTTCCTCATATCAAAGCAAACTTAGGATGGAGGAACGTTAGCTTGATCTCAATTTGTCTA
>JASDQU010504081.1:51416-62459 GCA_032191745.1 Picea mariana | reverse complement strand
ATTGGTCTGTAAAGGGTATGCACAAGTTGAAGGACATGATTTTTATGAAACCTTTGCACCAATGGTAAGATTGGAAGCCATCATAATGTTTCTTGCATATTCATGTCATAAGAACTTTAAAGTATATTATATGGATGTTAAGTCATCATTTCTCAATGGAGATCTAGAGGAACCTAAAGGATTTTCATTGACAGATAATCCTAGCTATGTCTGCAAGTTGAAGAAGGATTTATATGGACTGAAACAAGCACCATGAGATTGGTATTATAGATTGGATAATTTTTTACAAGACAAAGGGTTCAAGAAAGGAACTGTTGACATCAATCTATATATTAAGTCTTAAGGTGACGATCTATTAGTTGTTTTGGTTTCTGTAGATGACATTATTTTTGGCTATACTAATGAATCTTCTATTCAGTGGTTTGCTAATTTTATGCAAACAGAGTTTGAGATATCCATGATAGGAGAACGGTCACATTTTCTTGGTTTACAAGTAAATCATAGTTCTGCAAGAATATTTATCTCTCAAGAAAAATATTTGAAAGAGATGTTGAAAAAGTTCCATATGGAAGATTCCTCTCCTGTTAGTACACCTATGGTGGTTGGTTGAAATCTTAGTAAAGATGATATTTCACCTGATGTTGATCAAAGAACATATTGATCAATGATAGACAGTCTTTTATACATCACAACATCCTGTCCTGATATAATGAAAGATGTTGGAATGGTAGGTCATTATCAATATGCTCCCAAAAAAAGTCATTTAGTAGTTGTCAAAATGATATTCAAATACTTGAAGGGCACAATGACTTATGGTTTGTGGTATCCTAGAAATCATAATTTTTAGTTAACTATTTATTCAGATGATGATTGGGAAAATTGTGTGGATGAGAGAAAGAGCACCAGTGGAGGTGCATTCTTCCTGGGTGAATCGTTAGTAGAATGGTTTAGTAAGAAGCAGGGATCTATTTCCTTATCAAATACAGAGGCATAGTACATTGTTGTTGCTACTTGTTGCACTCAGATTTTATGGATGATACAAACTCTTGTAGATTTGAAGTTAACTTATACTAATCCCATCCCACCTCACTGTGATAACACCAGTGCCATTAGTGTCTCCAAGAATCTTGTACTTCATTAAAAGACTAAGAATATACCAATAAAATACCATTTTCTTAGAGAACAAGTTACAAACATAGTTGTTTAGTTGAATTATATTTCTTCCACATAACAGATAGTTGATATCTTTACTAAAACATTAACAGTGACATCAGTTGAATATCTTCGTCAGAAGTTGGGGGTCATATCTTCTTTCGTCTAATTTGTTCACTTTGTCAAGGGGAGTACTTATTGAATATTTGTCATATTTTTGGTAAGTATTGTAACAACTCAGGGGGATAAGTTTTTCTTTGACATTGATGTCAAAGGGGGAGAAATGTTGTGGTTAGTTGTCTGGATGATACATCAAATTAGTGCAGGTGAAACCTTTCAGGGTTGCCATTAATGCCAAAGGGGGAGATTGTTGGCATATCTTTCAGGAAAATAATGTTCTTGTCATTGATGGCAAGAACAAGCCAAAGGGGGAGATTGTTGGAATATCTTTCAGGAAAAGAATGTGCTTGTCATTGATGGCAAGAACAACAACGATGACACTCAGAAAATTGATGGAAAGAACAACAAGGAGGAGAACAACAGTGAGGACACTCAAAAGAGTGCAGAGGAGGAGACTAGACCTCAGCCATTGTATCAGAGCGTGAAGGACGAGCAACCGTTGGATTCAGAGGACATGTGGTGAGAGATCAGAATTTCCCTGACTCGCGAGCTGGAGAAGTCAAAGGTGAGATTTGTAGAAACTTACGATATGCAAAGTCGCGAAATGATCTTGGCCATTGGATCACTGAGGATATGGATCGTTGATCTGATATGAAGTCTGAGTTCATGAAGAGGAGATCTTGACCGTTGGATCAAGGAATAAACTGGACCGTCAGATCCAGGAGAAGAACATGTGCCATGAGAGGAGATCCATGTCAGCAAGGACAATTGTAGAGCATGTCAGATAGGAACTTGCAAAAGCTTGAAATGTAGAAGGTGATCATGACTATTGAGTCATAGGAAATCTTAGACCATTGATCTGAGGATATGGACATTAGGTGTTCGAGAATTAGAAGAAGGGAGGTATTCTAACCTCTGACATCGTGAGTCATGAAGTCATGAAACACTCGAATGATTAGCCCATGGTCATAGCCATGGTCACATTGGTGAAGGAGCTAGCATGTTTCTAAGCTCCACCTCGGAGTTTTGCAAGTTGGGAAAATCTAGGTGACTCATAGTCGATCACCGAAAATGCAAAATTGCAAAATGAATTTTTTTTGGCGTATGGTCATGGCAAGTGGGCATGTGGGGAGAAACATGCCCGGTGCTAGTTCGTGCAAGAAAAGTTCGCTAGGAACATATTTTATAAATCAACAAGTCTCTGCATGTTTAATCCAACGACGCTGATAATCTCGACAATTTGATTGAAGGGTTACTGTTTCACTTCATGGATTATTGACCAGTTATGATTCGGTTAGCAGAACTAAATCATAGTTCTTAGACGATTGGCGATTTGGTTTCTTGTGCGTTTCTTTGGACATTCGAAGTGTAACTAAATGGAAGGATTTTATAAAATCAATATGTCATGACTGAATTAGGTTTTCTATTCTCACTGGAATAAGGAGTTGAACTGGGAGAAAGGAAAATCACAGTATGCATAATGTGATATCAAACTCGGAGATGAGAAACATAAGATGAACATAACAAAAAAGGTGAAGATATCAGAATGTACACATACTAAAGAGCATGAGAGGAACAAAAAAAGAATAGATAGAAAGAGACAACAAGTCAAGCCAAGTATGAACATAACAGAAGAATAGTGAAGCAGAGAAGAATTATAGAACATAGAAGAATTGGTAAGAATTAATATATCTATATTGTTGGTTATTCAATCATTTATTTATAATCAGGGAGGTAGGGATGTGCTAGGGTGGACTGTATTACTCTGTTATTCAAGTTGGTGCTTGAATATTGGAAGTTGTAGCTTTCATCTAGTTGTGGCTATAAAACATGGTGGCAGGGTGGTGCTAGGAAAAACACAGAGTTTTATGTATGCAAGTTGGTGCATGTATAAGTGGAAGTAGGTGCTTCCATCCAGTTGGTGCTAGAACACTCAGGGAGTTGGTGCTTTCTTCTAGTGGGTGCTAGAGAAACCAGAGAGTTGGGGCTCTCAAAAAGTTGCATCTTGTAAAACAAAGGTGGTAGCCTCATTTTGAGTTGGTGCTCAAAGATAGATGATGTACAGAACATAAAAGGCTTCCTATCATTTGAAGAAAAAGAGGTTTTTTCTCTTTATGGGTTTCCTCATGAAAATTTGTCTCTGTGTATATCATATGTGTGATTGATGTTTATTATTTTTGTTGTTCATATCTTGTGTAATCTTGATGGCCACTTGGAAGATAATGAAAAAATGTTTTAATAGACATAATATTTTTTAAGCACAGTAACAACTGATTTACCCCCCCCCCCTCTCAGTTGTCTTAGTAATTTCAACACAAGTCAGAGAGCCATGACAAGGAGCATTGTCTCCTGTTTAATGATTACTTGGCCTCTGGAGCTCCGATCCCCTTGAAGTAGGTTAATCTACCCTAGTGTAAGGTATGTAGAAATATACATTGCCCTTGTGAATTCTATTACATGCAAAAATGTTGATATTATGGTAGCTTTGGGAGGTATGAAACTCTATTGTGACCTTTGACAAGATTAGAATGTTTCGGAAGAAGGAAAAGAAATGAAAGTAACCCTAGATGAGATATCAGCTGAAGAGAGATAATTAATATGAATTAATTACTACCCAGAGGGAGAAGTCAGCCCAGGCAAGTCTTCTAGGATTACTATAAATACAGGGCACCAGTCTCTAATTTGACACACTTCTCATAATTGCAGAAAGCCACTTTTGTGCACTGTAGTCTAGTAGTCTTGTGTGCTAGTCTTGGGAAAGGTGTTGCGTCAGTTTTGGGTGGGACTCTCTGATCATCCTTGGTTACCTCTTTCTTGGTGCATTATCCTTGCTTGACTATTGGATTGCTACCAATATTCTTCTCTTTGTCAAGGTCAAGGTGCTCGAAGGGTGGCTTCGGCTTATGGTTGGGTGACAATATTGATATTCTTAATGGTAAAATGAGCACATTCTTTCATATTATAACAGGTTATGGGACCACACCTCCTTCATTTAGTATAACCACTGGAAGGAAGCATAGCCATTAGGATACTGAGCTCCCTGAGAAATTTTCACTAGGGTTACTAGCAGGAGAAGCTTCCAAAACAATGCTACTAGGGTTACTAGTAGGAGCAGTTGTAAAAAACCTAAATCCCAGATCTAACACCTTGTGATGGAGCATCTCGCTCAAGGAGAATATATTCAAATGCACCCTAGTTCAGTGCACCTTTTGGCTCTCTCAAAAGACAAAAATGTCAAAGTTGAAGTTTTTGATCAAGGCATGACCAGCTACCAGTCAATCAAAGACATGAGTGAAAAGATCAGTCTTCTACACTACTCAACACTCACTGGAACGATTGAAAATGACATGTGAATAATTGATAATGGAGCTTCTAGGCACATGGCAGGAGATCAAGCCAGACTCTCAAATCTAAATGAGAAGAAGACATCGTACAAGGTAGAGCTTGGAGAAAAAAACACTTACCCAGTTGAAGGATTTGAACAAGCCTCTGTCAAGTTGAAAATAGGTAATAATGTTCACTTAAGCAATGTTTTATATGTACCTTGTTTATAAAAGAATATTGTATCCATATCTTGCCTAGAATACAAAGGAAACATAATATCTTTCGTAGATGGAAAAGTATTATCTTGGCATAAAGAATCCAACCTAGAGAATGCTAAGGTTATTGGAAGTCGTGAAGGAAATCTATACAGACTACTAGAAAAAAATGAAGAAGCTCTCATACATGACGAAGTCAATCCCAATGAAATTTGGCATAGAAGGTACGCTCATATTAATTATCAAGCATTAATTTTTCTCAAAAGAATGGTTGAGGGAATACCAAAATTGCAGTCTACACATGAAGGAATTTGCGAAGGATTTGCCCTTGGGAAGAATATCAAGAAACCATTCCCACGCAACAACAACAGATCTAAGGAGATTCTAGATCTAATACACTCATATGTTTGTGGTCTGATTCCAGTCAAATCTCTAGGAGGATCTCTTTACTACGTAATCTTCATAGATGATTATTCAAGAAAGAATTAGTTATATCTATTGAAGACAAAAGACGAAGTATTCAACAAGTTTCAAGAATTCAAAGAATAAATAGAGAACCTCAAAAACAAGAAGATCAATACCTTAAGAACATATAATGGAGGAGAATACACCTCAAAGTATTTCATTTCATTCTACAAATCGACAGGGATTAGGAGGGAGCTGATTGTTCCCCATAATCCTCAACAAAATGGTGTAGCATAAGAAAGAACAGATCTATTGAAGAAACCGTAAAAGCCTTACTAAATGATCAAGGTCTATCCATGTTCTTATGGGGAGAAACAACCATGACAACAATATATGTGCAGAACAAAATTCATCATCGCATATTGAAGGACATGACTCTAGAAGAAGCCTTCTTAGGTAAGAAACCTAATGTGGAAAACCTAAGAATCTTTGGATGTCCATTTTACTCTCACATTCCCAAGGAAAAAAGGAATAAACTAGAACCCTCAAGAAATAAGGGCATATTCGTGGGATATAGCGATTCATCCAAGGCCTATAGAATCTATATTTAGGAACAACATAAGACCAAAGTCAGCAGAGATGTGACATTCAATGAAAAGATGGATTTCAAGAAATCCATAGAAGAAACTATAGAAGAAGAAGAGAATGAAGAACCTATTGAAGAAAGAACAAAAACTTGAAATGACGAAGAGGAACAACCTGATCATCCTATGCAACCATGTGAAACCATTGATTCAGACACCGTACCTAATACCAAGAAATGACTAGCTTGGCTTGAAGCTACCTTACAAGATGCAGAAAGACTCAAGGTCCCAGAAGGAACATTCAGAAAAAGTAAGAGGCCTAAAATATTCTCAAGTTATGCAGCATATATGACAAATCTCTTAGATGAAGAACCTACCACATTTGAAGAACCTGTTCAAAAGAAACAATGGAAAGAAGCTATGATGGAAGAACACCAATCCATCATGAAAAATTATGTATGGGAAATTGTACCTAGACCTAAAGAAAAATCAGTGGTAACTTCAAAGTGGGTATATAAGATCAAACATGCAGCAGATGGAAGCGTGGATAAATATAAAGAAAGATTCGTAGCTAGAGGGTTCTCCCATAAGGAGGGAGAAGATTATGACAAAACATTTGCTCCAGTTTCCAGATATACTTCCATTAGAGCTATCATATCGCTTGTCACTTCCATGGGATGGAACTTACATCAGATGGATGTAAAGAAAAATTTCCTAAACGGAGCAATCAAAGAAGAAGTATATATTGAACAAACTCAAGGGTTTGAGGAACATTCTAGAGACACTCATGTTTGTAGATTAAAGAAAGATTTATATGGACTCAAGAAAGCTCCAAGGGCTTGGTATGCCAAAATGGACAACTATATAACGAGACTTGGTTTCTCCAAGAGTCATGTAGATCCAAAACTTTACTACAAAGTCCTGGACAATGAACCTGTGATTCTACTATTATATGTTGACGATTTATTCATAACAGGTGAAGAGTCTCTTATCATCTAGTGAAAAAAGGAACTAGATTTTGAATTTGATATGAAATATCTAGGTCTCATGCGTTATTACTTGGGACTAGAAGTATGGCAGAAGCGTGGTGAAGTATTCCTTGGTCAAGGAAAATACGCAATAAGATCCTTCAAAAGTTTGGAATGATGGATTGCAAATCCATGGACAATCCTATGACTACTGATATAAGAAAAGTAAAATATCTAGATTCTGATCCAGTAGATCCATCACTATATCGACAGTTGATTGGGTCATTGATGTATTTAATAAATATTCGACCAGACATTTTCTTTGTCGTGAATACACTAAGCTAGTTCTAGGTGGAACCTAGACATGAGAATTGGATAGCTGCAAAGCATGTCCTAAGATATATTCGTGGGACAATAAATTATGGCTTAAGATATACCACATCCAGTAATATATATCTTCATGGATTCACAGACTTAGATTGGGCAGGAAGTGTAGAAGATAGAAAGAGTACTTCAAGATTGTGTTTTAGCTTGGGCTCCTCTATGATATCTTGGGGCAGTAGGAAATAGAATTCTGTCGCACTCAACACAGCAAAAGCAGAATATATCACAGCATGTGAAGCATGCACAGAAGCAATATGGCTAAGGAAGTTAATCTCCAATTTATTTGATCAGATTCCATATTTGACCATAATACATTGTCATAATAAGAGTTGTATAAGATTATCAAAAAATCCCGTGTTTCATGAAAGGTCGAAACATATTGATATAAAATACTACTTTATTCGAGATAAAGTCTAGGAAGGAGAGGTAAAGCTCCAGTATATCCCCATAGATGAGCAGACAACAAACATCCTAACAAAGCCTCTATCTAGAATAAAGTTTTCATATTTCTGAGAGAAGATGGGGATCGTGGAAATAAATCCCTTATCTTAAAGGGAATAAATGAATCTCTAGGTTGGGAGGGAGCATTGACATATTATTGAGGACATTCATTTTCAAGATTTAAAAATAGTCCAACTTGGGTAGATTCTTTCTTGTTCAGAAAGTGGATTGAGATTTCTGACGGACAAACATTTTTCAGTTCATAAAATGGTATAGATTGTTGATGTACCATAGACAACGACTTCCCATTGTGGTTAACATGGGGAGTGGTCTAGGGAAGTCTCTCTTCTTGAGAGCTACTCAATAAGACTGGCCTGCCTCACCGGATAACAATTTCTCATTGTGGTTAACATGAGGAATGGTCTGTTTTGGAGGTTGGTGTAGGACAATCATTTCTTCTTGTGGTTAACAGGGGAAATGGTCCAGAAAATCATTCCTTAGGGAAGATTCATTCTTTCTACGTTGCACTTTGTCTAGTGTTCAAGGAATGGCCCAGGGTGGGGAATGGTCTAGGTTCAGCAATTAGGGATAGGCATTCCTTAGGGAAGATTCATTCTCTCCAGGTTACACTTTGTTTAGTGTTGGAGGAATGGCCCAGAGTGAGGAATGCTCCAGGTTCAGAAATCAAAACAATCATTATTCCTTGTTTGAGCATAATGAGTCAGATAACCCACCATTGATGTTCTACTCTGAGGGTAGATATTCTTTCAGATCTCACAGATGAGTGAAAGATTGGCCCAGATGATTCAGTTTATATCATAATAATATTTTTTGTGCAGGTTGATATCAAATGATTGTTATGGAGACTACCTATCTCTAGATAGTAGAGATATGCTACTGTGGTGGATATGTTCCACTGTTTGTGACTATGTGTCATATTTTGAGTAGTTGCGTACTACCATAGCTAAACATAGTTGTGTTCTATCAATTGATATTCTACCATTTGTCATTGGAAATTATCCAGTTGGATAATAATGATGGTGCTCATGATACTACTAGTTGAATGGTTTGTTTGTGCTCAAGACCATTATCAGTTATACCTCCCTAGCTAGGAGGGAGTGTTGATATTATGGTATTTTTAGGAGGTATGAACCTATATTGTGACCTTTGACAAGATTAGAATATTCCAGAAGAAAGCAAAGAAATAAAAGTAACACTAGATGAGATGTCGACTGAAGAGAAATAATTAATATGAATTAATTAGTACCCAAATGGAGAAGTCAGCCTAGACAAGTCTTCCAGGAATACTATAAATATAGGGCACTAGTCTCCCATTTGACACACTTCTCATAACTGCAGAAAGCCATTTCTATGCACTACAGTCTAGCAGTCTTGTGCACAAGTCCTGGGAAAGGTGTTGCACCAATTTTGGGTGGGACTCTCTAATCAACTTTGGTTACTTCTTGCTTGGTGCATTATCCTTTCTTGGCTATTGGATTTCTACCAGTATTCTTCTCTCTTTCCAGGTTAAGGTTCTTGGAGGGTGGCTTCGGCTGATCAGGGGATCAAATTTTGCTCAAAAATTCAAAGTGCTCAGAATCACTTCAAATCGGATGAGAGCGTAGGCCTCGTCATTGCAAACCCAATGCAACTTGTTTCATCTCAAACAGATGTTGGGAGCGAGAGATATTGCAATTTGTTCGGAATGGCAAACACGCAAAAAAAGACGCTGACTGTACAGTCCGTACAGGTTGACGTGGCAGGGTCGTACGTTTGTACGCTAATGTGGTAGAGGTGATGTGGCTGACAGTTGGTTGAATCGAAATGTGACACATGGCATCATTTGGAAAAGTGATTGGGTGCCATGTGGCCTAGTCATGGGATGCCACGTGGCACCCTGGTATTGGCTGTTGGTTTGTTTATTAAAATATATTGGAGTCCGTGGGGTTCAACCCCCGGACCTCCCCATCATATAGAGCCTTCACAAATTCCACCCGACCAACGGACCACCATTTATGCCTTGTTATATATACAAATTGATATGTATTTAAGTTTACTTTATGTTGCATTTGGCGGGGGGTCGGGCCGGGGCTTAGCCCCAGCCCGTGGTCGTGTTGTTATTACATGTGATCACATATCACATAGAGGTGCGGAGTTGTAAGGAGCCTAGTCATATGGTTTATACACATGACCACAACTGGAGCGCGGGAATGTTCAAATGGTTTTGACAGTTAGCCCTTTTTACAATGCGCAAGGTCATATGACCTCCACGTGCCCGGGTGCTAGGCGGTTAGGGGCTGGCACACCCATAACCGTCCTATAGTTCGCACCATTGGTGTGGTTGCACCCAGTGTCGGGTTTTCACGCTTTAAATTACATGTGTGCCAGGTTCATGAAACAAAGGGTGCATTTTGTAGATGCAAAGACAGCAAGCTTGAAGGGGGGACTTTCAGGAGGCCTAACTTCTTTGTTTTTTGACCGATTGAGGTGCCGAAAAGGCCCAGCTAGGGGTTTTTGGATGCTTTGAAGCCATTGGAGCAGTCTGTTGGTCAATTTGAGCATTGTAAGGCATGTTTTTGAGCACTTTGAGCAATTAATAATAATGATTCATTGGAAGCTGGACCAGGAGATGTAGCCCAAGAGAGGGGTGAACTCCTTTATCGATTACTGTGTTTATGTGCTTATGTTCATTGATTATGCTGCTGTTTATTTGTATCTTGAATGATCAATCCTTTATTTAATGTGTTTAAAAGTTTATCCATTTGCTTCTAACACATAAAATTTACTTGCAAATAATTTCAAGATTTCAAGTCTTCATTTTTAGATCAAGTTGGTATCAGAGCATTGGTTTTTGAAGACTTGATTGTTTGTAGGTGTTTTGTTTTTGATGCTCACAAGGTTGAAACTGACAAGAGGAGAAGTTCAACCTGTGGAGACAAGTTCACATCCTTCAAGGAAAAAGCATATACAATCACTGCAATTTTCAAGGAGGCATTCACCAAGTATGGCTCATGAAGAAAGTCATGAATGTGTTCCTGCAGAAGATGAAGATCTCAGAAAGGCTGTCATGGAGATGAGAGAGATGATGAAGATCTTGATGGAAAGGAATGCATTGTTGCAAGGTGAAGGCTCCAACCCTTCAAGGCATAAGGGAAGCAATGGTGACAAAACTCCAAACATAAATGGAGGGAATGGTGCTTCTCCACCACCCTCTCCTCCATCTTCTTCTTCTTCTTCTTCTACCAGTTCAAGACCTCTTCCGAATTCTCCAAAGGGACATGGTAAAACTCCTTCGCAAATTCCTTCATTAAAGCTTGATATAAAATTTGAATTGCCAATATACAATGGATTGGTTAATGCTGAGAAGTTAGATAATTGGATACGTCAAATTGAGATATATTGTAGAATACAAAAAATTCAAGATGATGAAACCAAAATTCAACTTGCTTC
>JASDQU010504081.1:37697-51316 GCA_032191745.1 Picea mariana | reverse complement strand
AAGTTTGGCTTTACATCAGCAAGGAGAGGCTTAAAGGAGAAGGTAAAAAGTTGAAACCGATTCGATATGGTCCTTTCAAGATTATCGACAAGATTGGTAACAATGCTTTTCGTTTAGATTTGCCTCCTTATATGCAGATGTATGCAGTTGTTAATGTTGAGAATTTGAAATTGTACGAGCATCCATTGATTTATGATCAAGGAGAGCATGTTCAGATTCCTTCCATAGATTATTTTTCCCCAGAGTATCTTACAGAACTGCATGAAGACACCATCCTTGACAGGAGAATGCGAACTTCAAAATGAGGAAATGTGGAGTATCTTCCAGTTGGTCTTAAAGAAACAAATCCAAGCAAAGCCAAGTGGATTGAAGTTGGAAGGGTGAGGGAAATATACCCTCATCTTCACATAGACTGAAAATAGTCTTTTNAAAAATTCAAAGTGCTTAGAATCACTTCAAATCGGACAAGAGCATAGGCCTCGTCATTGCGAACCCAACACAACTCATTTCATCTCAAACGGACATCAGGAGCGAGAGATATTGCAATCTGTTCGGAATGGCAAATAGATAAAAAAAGACGTTGACTGTACAGTCCATACAGGCTGACGTGGCAGGGCCATACATCTGTACGCTGACATGGTAGAGGTGATGTGGCTGACCATTGGTCGAATCAAAATGCGACATGTGGCATCATTTGGACAAGTGATTGGGTGCCACGTGGCCTATTCATGGGCTGCCATGTGGCACCTCGGTATTGGCTTTTGGTTTGTTTATTAAAATATATTGGAGTCCATCAGGTTCGACCCCCAGACCTCCCCACCATATAGCGCCTTCACAAAGTCTGCCCGACCAATGGACCACCATTTACGTCTTGTTATATATATCAATTGATATGTATTAAAGTTTACGTTATGTTGCATTTGGCAGGGGGTCGGGCCGGGGCTTAGCCCTGGCCCGTGGTCATGGGTCATGTTGTTATTACATGTGACCACATATCACATGGAGGCACAGAGTTGTAAGGAGCCCAGTCATATCATTTATACACATGAGCACAACCGGATCGCGGTAATTTTCAAACGGTTTTGACAGTTAGCCCTTTTTACAATGCGCAAGGTCATATGACCTCCACATGCCCGGGTGCTAGGCGGTTAGGGGCTGGCGCACCCATAACCATCCTACAGTTCTCACTATTGGTGTGGTTGCACCCGGTTCCAAGTTTTCACGCTTTAAATTGCATGTGTTCCAGGTTCATGAAACAAAGGGTGCATTTTGTAGATGCAGAGACAACAAGCTTGAAGGGGGGACTTCCAGGAGGCCTAACTTCTTCGTTTTTTGACCGATTGAGGTGCCGAAAAATCCCAGCTAGGGTTTTTTGGATGCTCTAAAGCCATTGGAGCAGTCTGTTGGTCAGTTTGAGCATTGTAAGGAATGTTTTTGATCACTTTGAGCAATTAATAATAATGATCCATTGGAAGCTGGACAAGGAGATGTAGCCCAAGAGAGGGTGAACTCCTTTATCAATTGTTGTGTTTATGTGCTTATGTTCATTGATTATGTTGCTGTTTGTTTGTATATTGAATGAGCAATCCTTTATTTAATGTGTTGCAAAGTTGATCCATTTTCTTCTAACACATAAAATTTACTTGCAAATAATTTCAATATTTCAAGTCTTCTTCATTTTTAGATCATCGGCCTATGGTTGGGTGACAATAGTGATATTGTCAATGGTAAAACGATCACATTATTTCATATTCTAACAAAACATATGTCCAGACACCTACCAATATTTACTGCACATTCTTTAAATCTGTGGGGCATGATGAGAAGGATTGTAGGGCTTATGACCTCTTGCATGAATGGTCAAGAGATACATATTGAATTTAAGGAGAGATGCAACAAGAGGGAAATACTACACAGTTTAATTCCCCAGGAAGAGGAAAATTCAACCCTCGCTGTGGATTCAGAGGAAGAGGACGAGGAGGAGGCATGTGTCGAGGTTGAGGTTAGATAATTTATTATAACTACACCTAGCCAGGTCACTTGGCAAAGGACTGTTAGAACCCTTGTACCACTTGCAGCTACTGCAACTCATTTGAACATGTTATTGAAGATTTTTCTGTGTTGTTAGCAAAACTTCAGGAGAGATGAGGAGGAAACCAATAAGTACAACTAATATTAGCAGAACCTCGTGGAGAGGATCCCAGAGTCACTATTATCACTAGAGGAGGCATTGTTATAGGAGAAGACAGATTGACCCCAGGAAAGACTACATAAGAATCAAGGGTCAAAAGAGCCGCAGAGAAGACATAAGTGTTTGATCCAAGGAAATAAAAGTAGACGTTTGAAGAGGAAAGAAGAGAATTTGAAAGATATCGAGCTTCTTCATTAAAGACACAACCAGAAGTGAGAGAATGTGGAATGCCTCTGGCATTCGATCAGTCTGTCGTGCCTGGAGATGGAAAAGAGGTAAGCAAGCTTATGGAATTCTTATGTACTTTCATTAATTTGATTAAGGATGAAAGAGTTGTAAAAGTACTACAATACTTGATTAGACAGTATGAGATAGGAAGGGTAGATCCTCTGTTAAATAAATCATTACACCAAGTATCTAGAAATAGAAGGAAAAACAAGGAACTACACCTTAATGCTTAGATTAGAGACTATGACATAGATTATGTAGTCCTCGACTTAGGGTCAGAAGTCAATGTTATGATGAAGCAGACCTGGGTACTGATGGGAAAACCTAAGTTGATTTACTCTCTTACTAGGCTCAGGATGGCTATTCAATAGGTAGTAAGCCCCTTCGGAGGACTAGAGCATGTCCCGGTGGACATCGACAGGGTAAGAATGTTTGTGGACTTAGAGGTGATTGAGATAGTTGATGATAACTGTACTTATCCTGCGCTGTTGGGAATTGATTGGGCTTTCAACAATTCAATTGTGGTTTACTTAAAAAAAAGAAGAATGCCATTTGAAGGTGATGGCCTTAGGGTCATTGCACCTCTTGATCTTGATGAAGGTCAGAGATACAGAGAACCCATCAGAGAAGAAGACCGCAGATACGAGCCATAACATATATATAAATTGACAGAAAGACAACAAGATTACATTAATCCTACAACATATGGGAATTTAAGTTGGCGAAGTGACAGTGCATGCTCATCAGATTCAGAAGAAGCACTGGAGAATTGACATAACAAAATGTATGAATTTTCTACGCAGAGGTGTGCTAGATTGATTAGGGAAGTTCGCTGGATTGGCACAGAAGTAAGTAATCTGCCCACATTTGATGGTCTAAATCATTTAGAAACATTATTATTGGAATTAGAAGAAATTGTACCAGTAGAACAGAGGTTGTTGGCACTGGATGAAGCCTTGAAAGAAATTCCAGCGAGATGGTGGGGAACACACAAGAAGAACATCGTGGAGTGGGTGCAATGTCGCACTTTGACGAAAATGTGCTTTTTAGACCAAGTCGAAGGGTGCGAAGTTTGATACATAGGTCAGAGATGTTCGAAGGATCATGTGCAAATTTTTGAGGAAGCCTGGAGCAACATTCCTCAAGAACGGTGGGTGCATAAATTCATTAACACTTTAGACACAATGCCTATTAATTGGTATCTTCAAGCAAAACTACACCTCACCACTTCAGATTGGTACTGTATGACTCAGAACTTTGTAGCTACATTTTTATTTGAAATTCAGTACCCCACAGTAGATCAGGATTTACAAGTTGTAAGACATAAAGTCTTTGAGGAGGCACCTAACCTCCCTTTTGAGCAAGAAGAAGATGAATGGGCTGCACTTCTTCAGAAATTACAGGGTTGTTACAATATCAATGATGATGAAGACGATGATCCTAGGAATGTGAACATCACAGAAACTGAAGGACGGAGAGACATAGAAGGGCCAGGGGTTGAACTACCTTTCATTGGGCAGCCTATTAAAATCAATAAAGTTAACATTGAATCAAAGCAAGCACCTAAGTTGGCCAACATTATATATTATTGGGATAATTCCAACATCAATAAGATCACAAAATTACTGCATGAATATCAGAACTTGTTTCCAACCAAGTTCATGACATGAAGGGAATTAAAGGGACCATGGGAGAAATAAAGATCCCCTTGAAACCAGATGCAAGGCCAGTCAAGCAGAGACCCTACAGACTAAATCCTAAGTATAAGTAGAAAGTTAGGGTTGAATTAGAGAGAATGTTGGAAGCAAGAATCATAGAACCTGTTGAAGAATTAGAATGGATTAGCCCTATAGTGGTCTAGGATAAGAAGATAGGAGAGATCAAAATCTATTTAGATTTAAGGAAACTAAATGATGCATGCTTACATGATTCATTCCCTACACCGTTTAATGATGAAGTGTTAGATAATTTAGGAGGAAATGAAGTTTACTCCTTCACAGATGGATTTTTAGGTTATCATCAGATCAAGATTGCTAAGGAAGATTGCCATAAGACCACATTTGCAACATAATGGGGTTTTTTCCAGTACATAGTGATGCCTTTCAGATTGAATAATGCACCAACCATATTTTTTAGGGTGGTGGTCGAAGCATTCAAGGAATTTTTACATAAATGTTTAGAAGCATATTTTGATGATTGGACTATTTTTATGTTATTGAAAAATCATATTGAATGTTTAGGACTAATGTTGGATAAGTGCAAGCAATATCAGATTGCCTTGAACCTGAAGCAGTGTATCTTATTTTCACCATTTGGAGTGCTGCTAGGCCATATTGTGTGTAAGTAGGGGTTGCTAGTAGATCCTTCCAAGATTGTCATCATTGTTGATTTACCTCCTCCTACATCGGTTAGACAGTTGCGCACTGCACTAGGACATACTAGATACTACAAAAATTTCATCAAGGTATATGCACAGATAACAACACCCATGGAAAAGATTTTAAAGAAATATTGTCAGTTTCAATGGTCAGAGGAATGTCAGCAGAGCTTCGACACACTAAAGCAGAAGATGGTCACTGTGCCTATCTTGGTTTTCCCAGATTGGAGTAAGGAATTCCATGTGCATGTTGATGCTTCATCTATCACATTAGGAGCAGTGCTGGCACAACCAGGAGCAAGAGATATTGACCATCCGCTAACCTTTGCTAGCAGGAAGCTCTCTACAGCTGAAATAAATTACACTACCACTAAAAGAGAAGGGTTAGCCATGGTGTATGCGATGTAGAAGTTTTGACACTACTTGTTGGGAGGAAATTTTAAGATGTTCACTGATCACTCTACGTTGAAATACCTGGTCAACAAGCTAGTGTTGGGGGGAAGAATATGCATATGGCTACTGTTATTCTAGGAATATGATTTTGAGATTGTGTTCAAGGCAGGAAGAATGAACAAGGGACTTGATCACTTGTCCAGGTTAGAACATGGAGAGGAACCTACCAGTTTGGAGGATACACTACAAGATGCACAGTTGCTAGCCATCAGAAAGGTGGATGATCACTTTGCCGAGATAGTCCAGTTCCTGTCTACAGGAATGGAACCCCGCGAGTATACAATTATTTAGAAGAAACAACTGGTAGTTCATGCTGTAGATTTTTCACTTATAGTTGGAAAACTATATAAGATGGGACCTGATGTGATCTTGAGGAGATGTGCTATGGAGGCAGAAAGACCACTGATTCTGGTAGAAGCACATGAAGGCATCACAGGAGGACATTATGCAGGAAAAGAAACAGTGTAGAAGGTTCTCAGAGTTGGTCTCTGGTGGCCAACTTTACACAAAGATGCTAAGGAATACTACAGAGCTTGTGATGTATGCCAAAGAATTGGGAAACCTTCCAGAAGAGATGAGATGCCTTTAGCACCTCAACTAACTTTACAGGCATTTGAAAAATGGGCTATTGATTTTGTGGGACCTATTAACCCACCAGGAAGGTGCACAGGAGCGAGATACATTATCATTGCAACAAAGGATTTGACCAGATGGGCAGAAGCAAGAGAAGTTAAGGACTGTAGTGCAACTACAATTGTGCGGTTCATCTTTGAGGATATCATAACTAGGTTTGGATGCCCGAAGATCCTTATGAGCAATCAAGGCACACATTTGATTAATAAGACTATTGAAGCCTTGACTCAGGAATTTGAAGTTCACCATCATAAGAGCACCCCTTAACACCCACAAGTGAATGGTACAGTTGAATCTTTCAATAAGATATTGGAGACAACACTGACGAACATTTGCAGTGTGAACATAGACGATTGGGATTTGAGAGTGCCAACAGTGTTATGGGGTTATAGAACCACTTGCAAGAAGCTGACATTGCAGACTCCCATTAAGTTGGTTTATGGTCTTGAAGCAATGGTACCTATGGAATATTTGATTCCTAGTCTAAGAATTGCATCATTCACAGATATGGATGACACTGGCATTGTTCAAAACAGGCTTGCGCAGTTGGTGGAACTAGAGGAAGATAAGTTTATTGCAATATTTCATCAATTGGTACAGAAGGAATGAGAAAAGGCCTACCATGACAGACATATCAAGAAGAAAGCCTTTAAGCAAGGAGATCTTGTATTGATATATGACAACAAGTTCATGAAACATCCAGGGAAGTTCAGGACACATTGGCTTGGGCCATATGAGGCTGCCTATGTTACAAAAGGAGGAGTTGCGTAGTTGAAGACTTTGAATGGATAATGGAAGGAAGGTTTAGTAAATGGGAGCCAATTGAAATTGTATTATGACAACGAACTGCCTCACAACTCTCAATAAAAGAATAAGAAGAAGGGTCTAGGTATCAGGTGCAGTTGAAATTGGGTACCAGGCACATAAAATATAGTCTGCACACAGTGGGGAGTGACAAAACATAAATCACAGGCTGCTTCATGTAGTTTGAAGTCGAAATAAAATGGAAGGTCTAGTCTTGCAGTGACTTGGGACAAGTCACAGGTGAGTGTTGGGGGCCTATAGGCCCTTGGCTATGAATTAAGGAAGAAATCAAAGAAAAATGAAGAGAAAATATGAAGTACGAACTGCGCGAAAGGCACATGGACTGAAGATGGGTTAAAGTGGTCAAAGAAGCAGAAAAGAAAGAGCAAAGTAAGGGAAAGAGATTCATTGAATGAAAAGATCAAGGAAGACAGATCAATAAGGAAGATGGATCATGGACAACTCAACAAGTGGAAAAATACATCAAAAATTCATTTGGAGCACCTCGCTAAAAATACAGAACGATAGGTTGGCGAAGCTCTGAAAATACTGATCAAGTGGACTTAGGGTTTTAGACACCTAATGTTTTTGGATCTAGGGTTTTGACACTTAGACTTCGGTCTAAGGTTGTATGAGTGTCATTGTAATGTATAAATGTATAAATAAAGACCTAGAGGAGAGAATAAGGGTTCTTTGTTCGTCACTGTGGGTTAAGAGAGTGATTATTGTTTTTGTGTAAGAGAAGTATTGTGTGTAAGAGTGTTCTTGGATTGTAAGATCTTCAGCTGGGTGCATAGGGAGGGGAGATATATAAGAGAGAAAGAGAGAGAGATATGAAAACTAAGTGCGCAAATAGAACCGTATGTTTCCATTTAATATATCAAGAAACACAGTTCTAAGGATGTAGCACTAGGGAGAGGGTGAACCACATAAATATTGTTGTCTCTGTGGTTGATGTTGTGTTCTTTTCCTTTTGTTATACTGTTATTGCATAGTTGTGTTAGATCTGAGATATAACTTGGCAAGTAGGTTTATGTTTGGTAAAGAATAACTAGATCTCTACGTGTTTTTGTTTTGGATCCACTTTGCATTTCCTATGGTTGTAGACACTTGTGTCCTGCAACCCCCTATTTCTACTTCGGGTGAGACTGCATCTGCTCCGCAGGTGTTGCCAAAAGGGACAATAGTTAGGGCTTGTTGGTGCACTGTTAGAGTTGAACCCTGGGTTTGCCCCTATGCCAACAAATTTCTTTTCTTCAACCATGTCTCTCCAAAGAGATATTGAATATCAATATGTTGTTTCTTTAAATGATAAGTCAGGTTCTTCGCTAGAAAAATGCACTCTGACTGTCACAATCTATCCTTACAACTTGTTGTACCAACCCAATACCTGAACACAATATTTGTAACCATATTGCTTCCTTACTTGCATGAGTGGATGCCATGTATTAAGCTTCTGTAGTTGAAAGTGAAACTACAACCTATCTTTTTCTCATCCAACAAATTTCTCCTCCAAGCAAGTTAAACACATACCCTCTTGTAGATCTCCTTGTTATAAAAAAAGCCTCTTGTGGATAGGTAGATCTGCCCTCATATTCTATACCTCTAATATCAAGACATAAGGATGAAAATGGACACTAACATCCCTTTAAATATAGTTAAGATAATAAAAATAAAGAGATGGAGAAGGTATGATGTATCTTGTTTCGAATCTTGTCCTTGGTTAATCCAATCTAAACTTGATCTCCAAGCTCCTTAGCATGACATGATACCTACAATGAAATGGACAAAGAAGAAAAACAAAGAATTCCTACTCTACTAAGATTATTTTAAACCAAATTTATCCATAATATACAAGCATATGTAAATATACATAAACTAGAAGGAAATAGTCCAAGAATATATTAATGAGAACATTAAAAAGACACTTACAATTTGTAGATGTAGTTGCAACAACTTCTCCAAGTCCTCCTCATTCAACCCTTGCACGATGCTCCCAAGATCATAGGTTTGATATCCAAAATATTTCTCCCAAGATCATAGGTTTGATATCCAAAAGATTTCTCCCAAGATCATAAGTTTGATACCTCTAATCTTCCCCCCTTCTCCATGGAAAGCCTTCATTATATAGTATTTGGAGGCTTAACCACCATGAAGAGGATCACTCATTGGATCCACTAAAATGGGATCTCCAAGATATTTAGTGAGAAAAATATCTTAAGGATTTTAGGGAGGAAATATCTCTCAAGGATTTTAAGGAGGAAATATTTCAACCATCCATGAGATCCTCAACCTCCCCTTAAAAATAGGAAACCAAATGTGATGTGGATTCTCACACTAACTTAATTTCCTTTTCATGAATATTAATAATAATTTACACGCACATAGTATTTTGACCTTCATATAATATATTTCTCCTCCACATTGACTAGGGATTGTGACATATGTTATTTCATGGTGTCGAGGTGTATGCAACACTTAGCAAGGTGCATATGACACTTTTATGACACATGAAACACTTAGGGAGAGGTACCTAGGTGTGGAAATTTGATGTGTAATAGTATGCCCCATAAAGTGTGAGGTCAGAAGAGAAATTGATGGCCAAAACACTTTACAATTATTCAATGCAAGGGCATTGTTATAGCAAGATTTGCTTCACCCTATGCAATATTGCACAGAGGGCCTTTTTCCATTTCCCTATGCAGACTTGAAGTCCCTTTTTGAAAATTCGAGAGCTAAACACATGATTTTTACACATATATGCACCCTGCCTATATTACAACATGCGTATACAAGGTTGCACCAATACAGACCGTGTACGTCGAAAATGTGCCCAAAATTAAAAAATGGTGTCAAGTTTCCATGTCACGTCATGAGATCAATGATCCTTGGCCTTCCATATACTGGAAACATTCTGAATCGGCCCTTTAGTTCCACTTGAAGGCTATAAATGGGCCAAATCTGAGCAATGGAAAATAGGAGAAAGAATTCAACTTTGAGAGCAAAGTCACGTTGGAGAAATTATTCACTTCACATTGAGTCTGCATCCCTTTGTCCTTTAAGTGTGAACACATTGTTCAACCCCCAAGTTCTTCCATTATTGATTAAGAACTTCATTGTCTCTCTTACATGAGCTTGAATTTGGTGGAGGATTGAAGTGGTGGAGGCCCAGCTGAAAGGAACTTAGTTTCTTAGTTCCTAACTGTGCTGACACAGAAGTTTGTAACTCATTCACTTCTGCTGATTATATCTTAATAGAAATACTCTTTTCTCATCCAATTAATATCTCGCAAATATTTGAATTTTTATTCCATGGGAGTATTTGTTATGAATGTTGATGAATTATTCTATTGAATGTGATAAGGTTATATATTATCACCATATGCTTGCGTTGCTTGGTTGTTGAGGACTAGTTGCAGGTATATTGCTTTGGGTCAAGTGCTCAACGATGGACTTCATCGAACATCTGGACGAGGTAGGCCTTTTATATTTTCTTTCTAACATATTTATTTATATAGCATACTTGATATTAGATTTTATTTCTGCAGTCAATTCTGTTTGTTGTGGTTTACCCCTAGCCATAGAGATATTTTCCTCATGACAAAATTGGCGACCATATTGGGGATATAATCTTATTTTTGGGTTTTGGAGTGTTTTTATCCTTAGATTGCTCTCGTTCATATTGAGTTTCTTGTCGTATGATTGCTTGACAGAATCTTTTCACTCTTGGTCTGAGTTTCTTATCCTTCTCCTTAGCCTAGCTGTGTTTTCACACATATACACAAGTTTTTTCTTGAGAGTCGCGTACATATGCATGTTGTACTTCTACAAGGTACGTACATATGCAATTTTCCCTTGAAAAGTCATGTACATCAACCTTTGTTGCTTGATTTGTTGGGTTTGGTGGTTATTGTGTAGGTTTTGATGATCATTGAGTGTTCTTGGGTCTCTATGGTGACTGTTAAGTGTCTGTGGAATGACAGGAAACTTGTCTTTGGTTGAATTTTTTGGCAGTGCCTTTCTCATCATCTTTTCATTTTGATTGTCCTTGCACCTTGGGTTGGGTGTTTTTCTCCTTGATATCCTACTTGGGTTGTCTCTGTCTATACACAGTAGATTCTTTATATCAATTTATTGTTCAGTCCATGCATTTTCATTCTCTTATATTGAAAATATAAAAATATTAGGCATTTTACATTGATTGGCATTTTGATCTCTTGAGTCTTTATCATTTATCTTAGTGCATGTAAAGAAATATTGCATTTTATTTAGAATTGCATAATTGAATTGAAAATTGCATTTTTGAAAAGCATATCGTTTATTGGAAATTGAAGTTAGGACTTTGCATTGTATTCATATTCATTTATTTTACTTGTGGAGTCATAACATCACTAGTTTCATGACCGCACCTTTGGAGTAAGCAAGGCCATTAAAATTAACGCTATAATTTAAAATTTATTAGTAACAATTTTATTTTCTAGGGTGCACAAACTAGCTTAGGATTTAGATCCTTGGAATAGGATTTTGTGAGTAAACTTCTCCAAGGCTATTAAATCAACATATGTTTCTGACTAAGGGAGTGGAGAAATCCATTGTATAATCAATAATATCAAGAGGCTCCGCTTACATCGGAGTTAAGCATGAGGTCACGTGAGGTCGGTTGAAGGGAAATCCCCCCGATACCTTCTTAGCATTAAACATATTTATGGGGATCTATTCATTTCTAGGTATATTGATAGTTCCCTTACCTTCATGGGAGGTGGTTCTTTCAAGGTTTCGGGATATGCTACCCTGCCCATATGGTGGACCTGACTTATGACTGTTCATCTGTGCATCAGTTATACCATGGTTTCTTAGTTTCTTGACTTAGGTACCACATAGGTTACTTGCAGGGGTTATTTTGTAGGTACCCTCGGTCAGATAAGGTTCAGACAACACACAACCTTTATGGAGGATTACCTCTCCGGTGGAATCTGACCGACTGGTTGTTAAGTCCACAAGGGCCCTTATAAATGATTATGTTTCCTCCAATCTTTAAAAACGGAGTCTCAGGCCCTTCTTGGGCGAGGCATACCTACCTTAGAGAGGGAGGTCCCTTTCAACCATTTTATCATGTTTGTGTGCATATTGGCCGTTTGATTATTTTTGGTGTGCTCTTTGATTACAAGTTGGCCTTAGGATTTTTTTTTTTATATCTTGAATCTTAAGTCATTGTGAAGCTAGACCATCTTTCCCATAGGTCTCAGTGCTTGTTACAGTTACCACCACATTTTGATTCTTTTCCTTCTAAAAGGAGTATAGTTATTAAACATGGTACACACACCTCCACTTATCATACTTGTGATTCTACAAGGATGAGTACTAAACCGAGTCATCAAGATATTGGGAGCCCTTTGACTTCCACACCTACTATATTTAATGGTACCCCTTTGAATCCTTCAACCATAATGGATGTAGTGCCAGAGGCACCTATTATCACCCCTACCCATCCTATAGCCACAAAACCTTTTGGGTATATTGGCCATTCACCGGGATATAATGTTCAGTTGATCTTGATGGTCTCTAGTCTTTTTTCCTATGGTATGCCGAATTTCACATCGTAGTTTTTAAACTCCATCCCATCCGCTGGCCCTAATGCTAGCATTGGACTCGGGAGAAAAACTTCTCCTTATAATCCATTCTCATTTGGTGGCACTCATGTACCTCAAAAGAATACTACCATGGGAGGCTTTCCTCCTTTTAATATCAGGTCTATTACTATTTCTTCTGGATGGAGTAACTATTGGAAGTTGGTTGTTGTCATTGATGTCAACCCTAGTCATTGGTTTTGGACCACAAGAATGATGAAGGTATTTGGACATGAAGGATAGTGCACATGCAGACAAACCACCCATGGATGGATAGTATACATCATGTTGTTTCTGGTGGTAGGTGGCACATCACGTGGGTCCTCATGGTTGAGGAGAAATGAATTTTTGAAGATGAAAAAGTGAATTGAATAAGGAAGTACAGGTCAAACCTGACGATAATTAAACACAGAAGTTGAATTTAAGAGGAAATCTAAAGTAAATAAGGCCGGATTTCAAGGGAGGATGAAGTCTTTTGGTGATGTGTTCTAAGGTATGTTATTTACAGGTCATCTTACCATTTTCACTACAAATTTTTTTCTAGAACAATTCAAATGGTGAAATTGGTATGGTATTGAGAAGACATGTCTAGGTACCTTTGGAAAAAATTTCAACTCTTTATTCGCTATAATTTTGGAGATACACTCTATAGAAAATAGGGTTTTTGACTAGTCCTGAAGCTAGTCATAAATAGGTGTTATGGCTAAAATAGACATAACTTATTCATAGAGAATCCAAATGGAGTGAGACCAATTTCATTGGAAATATTACGGGTTGTAGTTTCTTGTGTGTGAATGTCAGAATATGATGTTAAATATTGAGCGTGGGGAATTCTATACAAGTTCACTCTCCTGAATAAACCAAGATTGATAAGGTCTACCATTCTCTCTATAACTTCTCTTTGGGGAGGATTCAAAGAGTAAAACTTGGAGGTTTTTCAGAGAATAAATTGGGTAATATTTCTATAGGATCAAAGTATTCCAAGAATTGAAGAATTGCAGAAGTTGAAGAAGTCTCAGGAAGCATTATCAGGTTCTATGTGATGGTTGGTTGATGGTGATGATTTAATGTAAATTTTTATTATCTCTCATATATTCTTGGGTGGAAGGAAGGGGAAAGGATGGAGAGGTAAACCCTCTCTTGATATTGGAGGATTTTATCTTCCTTTTGGAGGTTTATCCCTCCCTTTATATTTGGAAGTTATAGCTACCTTTGGAAGTCATTACTTCCCTTGAACAATAACTATTGGTTATTTCTCACATATTGTGCATGGTGTATTATGGTGTATTGGTGTAACTCTTCTACT
>JASDQU010504080.1:60860-78988 GCA_032191745.1 Picea mariana | reverse complement strand
TTGACGGATAATAGTGGGGTGAAATATCTATTTAGCCAACCATATCTTAACGCAAGGCAAGCAAGATGGCTAGCCTTCTTGAGAGAATTTGACTTCGAGGTCGGACATATCAAGTGTAAGGAAAATAAAGTAGTAGATGCTTTAAGCAGAAGATTCCATGGGTTATTTGAGATAAATATCAGCATGGCAGAAAGTGATCTGGAACAAAGTATAAGGACGACAGGTATTAATGAAGGAAATTACACTAAGATGATGGTAGAATTTCAAAATAGTATCGCAAAATCAGATAAACCAGATCTAAGTATCGACAAGAAGGGACTATTACGATTTAAAAACACACTTTACATACTAGATTCAGCAGAGTTAAAATTCATAGTATTAGATGAAGTGCATAAGAAACCATATTCTAGCCATCCAAGTTACCAGAAAACAATAACAACACTTAGAAAACTATTTTACTAGCCTAATACGAAGGGAGAGACAACTGAGTACTTGGCTAGGTGCCAAGATTGTCAGTAGGTTAAGGACGAGCACCAGCACCCAGCCGACCTATTACATCCATTACCAGTACCAGAATGGAAATGGGAGACTATATCACAGGACTTTATAACAGGTTTGCCTAAAACTCAGAAACAAAATGATTCTATCATGGTTGTAATCGATAAACTCAATAAGTCTGCACACTTTATTCCAGTAAAGTCTACTTTTAAAGCTATAAACATTGTTGAAATATTCATGAAAGAATTTTTTAGACTGCATGGTATTCCTCAAATGTTGATTTTAGATAGAGACGTAAAATTTACATCTGGTTTTTGGAAGGAATTGTTTGCAGGGCTAAACACTAACTTGAATTTCAGTACAAGCGATCATCCACAAACAGATGGACAGATGGAAAGGACAAACCAGATCATAGAGGATATTCTCCGTATGTACGTAAGAACAAAATCGACCAAGTGGGAAGACTACCTGCACTTGGTAGAATGGGTAACAAACTTAGGCTAAGTTGAGTCCTTTCGAAATACTGTACAACAGAAAGTGTACGACTCCAACTAGCTGGGATAACCTGGCTGATAGACTCATGGTTGGACCAGAGATGCTCCAAGAAATGGAGAACATGGTAAGAAAGGTACAACAAAACTTGAAAGAAGCACAGGACAGACATAAGAGCTATGCAGATCAGAAAAGAAAACACTTGAAATTACAAGTGGGAGACCATGTTTATTTGAAGGTCAAAGCCTGAAAAATCCCGTTGAAGTTAGGGAATTGTACCAAGTTGGCACCCAGGTTTTGTGGGCCCTTCAAGATACTAGTTCAAATTGGACCCATAGCATATCAACTTGCACTTCCATACAATCTAAGAATTCATAATGTATTTCATGTTTCTTTATTGAAAAGATATATTCATGACCTTACTCATATGATTGATTGGAACTTGGTGCAGGTGGAATGCCTGCGCATTCTGGACCAGAGAGAAATAACACTTCGGAATAGAGTCGTCGCTCAGGTAAAGGTGTAATGGAAGCACTTTAGTCCTGAGGAGGCCACTTGGGAGTTGGAGGGCGATTTTTGGAAATCTCATCCAATCTTGTTCCAAGAAAGGAATGAACACTGAGGACAGTCTTTTACTGAAGGGCGAAAGAATGTGACATCCCCAAAAAAATAAAATATTTTGAAATTTAAAATTGCTAGAAACTTATTCCGTTTTTAGTAAATTCGAATTTGGAAATTTTTTTCGATGTATGGCAATTCTGAATTTAGAATTTGATAATTCTAATTAATTATTATGACAGTTGGGCAGAGATCTGATTTGACTCAACTAACTATTTGACTATGACACTTGTATAAAAACAGAATATTTTATATTGATTGCAGGAGGACAAATGGAAAAACCTTGTTAAAATCAGCTGACCATGACTCCATATGTGGGGAACATGTTGGAACTACCTCTAGGCTGATTGTTACAAGTGGAAAATCAGTTATTTGGCCATTGACTGCCCCTGAAAATCAAGGATTTAGAAAGCTGTGAAAATTCCCAAGGGAGGGAAAAAGACCTAGGAAAATTGATAAATAGTATATGTGAGGAGGCAGGACGCTGCCAAGTATGCTAGGGAAGGAGACTATTGATTTACTTGTTGTCATGAAAAATACTTGAGTGTGAGGCAAGGGAAAAACTGTTGGAGCTGTAGGACATTGTTGAGGAGAAATTTTTCCACATTCGCGCTCATCGATTCATGGTCAGGCTAGGGGGTGAATCGGGCAAGTGGTTTTGGCTTCCCTATTCTATGGTTGGAAGGAACGTGGTTGTTCCCTTTGTCTTTCAGTGTATTATTTTAAGTATGTTATTTTTGTCCCTTCTCTCGGTGAATGTTATATGGTTAAATACTTGATAGAATGCATCTGTTAATTCTAACTAGAAATAATATTAAGGATGAAAGATTGAATGCATCTTATTGAACTTAGGTACTTCTAGAATGTCTCCATACTAGCTCAGAATGGATTTTCCTTGTTTCATCGTATTACTGTTATGAACATTAATTCCCATAAGCATACTAGCTGAAAGGATATGCCTAGTCAACTCTTATAGAAGATTTATGCTGTGATTTGGATTACTATTGTAGTAAGATAAAACATTGTAGTTGAAACCCCACAAATAAATTGTAATGCACATTGGGGTCATATACGTATTGAATGCCAATGGAAAACTACATAGTGTAGATATATGTATATGTATAGACATATGCCTACTTTCTAGTATATAAAGGCATGCACAATAGTAGAGTAATTAACTGAGATTTCTTCCATGTACCAGCTGAACAATCATGATGATTAGGAGATAACTATAATCACAAGTGCCTAAGATTTATGTATATATCTATATTTAAATTACAGAAGAGACCTTGCAAATTTCGAGAATTAGCATAGAAACCTGTAGGATTTACACATCTTTATATCAACCGGTGTTTTAATGAAAAAGTTATAGGACGAATTGGTCTATGGGGCCACAGATTGGAATGTTGGAAATTATATTTTGAGTGAATCGGTTAACACAGTTTAGTTACCAAAACTTATCACGAGAGGCACAAAGGCCCAAGGAAAAATGGAAATCCCAAAAATTCACATAATTTATTCATACTCTTGAATAAATTCATAACTGTGTAAAAAGCAACATAATCACCTAGAAATCAAAAGGGGAAGACTTTAACGCGAGTACAATATCAGTGCAAATTGAATTTATTCACCATCATGCTATCTGGAGTCAACTATAGATAAGATATACATATAAGCCGACAATAGTCGAGTACCTTTATTCAATTCAAAATCATTTACTTGGAAGAAACCAATATGGCGTTAGTATATTAAATCAATGAAATAACCAGTATGCCATTACAAGAAAGCGAGAGGGAAACCCTGAAAATTATTTTAAGAATATATTACATATCTCATCCGGTTTTGGGAACCAATAAATATCCCATACTTTGTTCTATTTCAACGATAGAAATTACCATCACAAGACGGGTTACCCTTAATCAAACGATATCGAAACCGTAATAGAACTACACAGTTAATAAAAGGACTGGAAAGGGAGCATGCCCTTCCTCTGCAAAATTTGTACCATTAAAATATTAGTAACTAAATATTCCATTGAAATACTAGAACTATACAAAAGAAGGGTGACTTAAATTATCGACATAATGGAAATATATCACTTGACAGAACCTGTACTTATCTTGGATTTTCTTTGTGGATGCTCTATTTTCCAAGCTATGGTCATCCACCAACCGAAAGTTGAGGAGCGAGCTTGATTAAGATGATGGGTACCTCGCATCAAATAGGGCCCCATCTTTAGTTACAACATTCAGTTCAAGAAGGAAGTTATACAAGAAACTATGGTTTTCGTAAATATAAAAGTAGTTCCAGTACCGACTCCATAGACACTAAACAGTGAATGATTATACTTTTAGGTAAAGACAAGATACAGATAATATACTAGACGAAATCTTTCTAAGGGAAATAAAATTGAAATATAGTTGATATGAATGTTAGACACAGGAATCTGTTTCTTTTAAAATTTACAAAGAAAGTATTAAAGTAACACATAATGATTTATCCTATTGATAGACCACGGTAAGTTAATACCGAACCCGTAAATATTTACTAGTTACATGATATAAATCTTTTGAACCTAAGAGGTACCATTAGATCAACATTTGAAGAAAAAATAAAAATAAATTATGAACGATCCTTTCAGGGACTTAGTCTTTTGGGTTATGGGTTATTTGCTAGGATGGTATTCAAGCGAAAGGGCCCTTTGAAGAAGATGAGAGGATCTGGGTCGAGGAGAACATTATTCAGATACTAATTGGAGTATAACCAGCCACGACAGGAATTTAGAGTCTACGAAACAAATAAAATTTATTTAATATGGACAAGGAAATACTGCAATTACAGTGCAACGCTCTCACCCTGATAAACTTAACTTCTGGAATAGAATGCGGGAAAGATCCCGCAAAAAATCAATACGAAACAATGATATAGGATAGTGAAGTAGAGCGAGAAAATCATACCCTAGAGGCAATCTACTTGCGAAACACCAAGAAAACAAAGGAACGCAGTAATAAAACTACTTAGTAGAGGGGAGGAACTTCTAGGGCCTTCCTGGAGATTTTGGAATGAGAGAATAACCACTTAAAGATAGTATAATCACTACGATACATATTTTATCCATAGTGGTACCAAGCCCTTTCTGAATTTACAGAATAGATAAGAACGCAGTAATAAAACTACTTAGCAGAGGGGAGGAACTTCTAGGGCCTTCCTGGAGATTCTGGAATGAGATAATAACCACTTAAAGATAGTATAATCACTACGATACATATTTTATCCATAGTGGTTGCAAGAGAAAGAGAACTCAGCCACAAATCTATGACTAGAGATGCAGAAATAATGAGAAAACTTACCAGTGGGTTAGATAGTGATGTCGCCTCCACTATGAGAAAATTCTCACCATTGTTTCCCTTCACCAAGAAATAAAAGACACAGAGATAGACTTCCAAAGAACCTCCCCACAACAAAAATCCATTAACCTAGTGAACTCCTTCCTCGGAGAATAAGGTCTGCAGCTACGAATGACGAAGTGATGAGATCAACTTGGCACGTCCACATTGGGTAACAGGTCAAGTGATGTCCTTGACTATAGCATGTACCCTACCACCTTTAATTCCCTGGTCAGGATTAAGTACATATCATACCTAACCCTCCTTTGGTATTCAATGAGCCACGGATTAAGGAAGTGTCGGTGCGACTCATGGAAACCTTTAACCCCAAATCACAATAAATGCAGTTAATATATTGTACAGTTGACACTACATTCAAATAGGTGGAGATGAATGGGATTTACTAGTGTGGTAGAATGCTATAACATATTTGTACTCAAATTTTAACCATAAGGCCTTACCTAACCACTATCCTATATCCAAATACTTTAAAATAAAGGGGTCTTCTTATATTAAACTTTTCGCAGCAGAGTATACTCTAACGCTCAACCTTTTACCTAAGTTGTATGTAGTATAAATCTATGGTAATGGTTTATGTGTGTGGTCTAACGCGTAATTCTTAGGCCATAAACCCCAAATTTGTTGTATTGTAAGCCTATGGTAATGGTTATAGGTACAAATAGATAGGAAAGTAATTATAGTTACAAGACTTTAAATAAACATTGAAATGTGGAGTAAGAACTTCTTATATCGTCGGTTTTAAAACTTTAAGTTGAGTGGTAATGACAAACGACGACAGTAAGGACTCTAGCAAACTCTTATAATCAAGCATTATAATAGAAAGCCTACCTTTCTTGATTATCAAAGTTATTCAAGGATAAATGTACAAATAGATTTTTTATTTTTTTTTAGACAGTTTTTGAGATACATTACATATGGTATCAGAGAAAAACGTTACAACATTGGGTATGAATAGGGCCACATTAGTTTCTTAGTATATATTATGATTTATGTAAAACTAAGAAATCTTATGGTTACAAACAAAAAGCCCTTTTTGTTTTGTGTTAATTATGGCAGCTCAAGAGGGTGTAGAAATCAGAATGGAAGGAAATCCACAACAAGGACCTCCTGGAGATCCAAGACATAACAGTGATGGAAGCTCACCCATGGAGGTGTTGGAAACATTAAGGAATCCTATTGTTGAACTACAAATTTTCAAAGCCCACAATGAAAAATTGAAGAAATTACAGCAGGAACAACAAGAGCTAAATGAAGTCCTATTGCATAGTATAGTAACCAAGAAAAGCACAAAAGACAATAACCATGACAAAGAGGTCAACAAAAGGGCCTCAAAGAAATATGGGCAAGAAACAGAAAAAAGAGATAGTTCATATGAAGGGACACCTTCAACTGAAGACAAAACTAAACCAGACAGAAAAATAAAACAAATAGACCACCTTGAAGGAGAATTTAAAAATATTAAACCAGTTACCTTTGATGGAGAATCCAGGACAGGAGAAGAAGCTAGGGTGTGGTTGTTGGACATAAAAAAATACTTCCAAATCTACAACTATTCCAGCAACATGAAGGTCACAATGGCCATCTACAATATGAAGGGGAAGGCCATCATTTGGTGGCAAGACCTAAAGTTGGCCAAGGGCCTAAAGGAGAAATAGTTGGAATGGTCCGACTTTAAGAAGTATTTCAAGAAGCAATACCTTTCTGAAAGATATTATGAAAGGAAGATGAAAGAATTTTATGAGTTACGAATTAGACAAATGACGATGGAGGACCTTATAAATAAATTTCTAGAACTAATAAGGTTCGTACCGTACATCCAGGAGGATAAGGTAAAAATCCAGCGATTCTTAAGCTATTTACCACAGTCCTAGAGGGACAAAATTGAGTTTGACAACCCCAAACCCTTGAGTGAGGTATTCAGGAAAGCACGAATGTGCTATGACCAGTATAAATAGCGGGTAGAGTTTCCCAAAGCCTGGAAGGATAAGAAGCAAGATCGAATGAACCAACAGGAGAAGGGATACCAACCAACTCCTTATCGGAATGTAACAAAACAATTTCAAAGAAAGGATTTTCACTCCAATCATCCGAATACGCAAGGCAATAGTAAACTGGTAAACCTAGGAATGGATAAGTTTGGGGACAACTCCTATGAGCCATTAAAGTGTTGGGAATGTGGAGAGCCTCATCTAAGGAGGAACTATCCAAATTTAATTTCACCAAACAAAACTGTTGTTCATAATTTGCAGGAAGCCTCGACAGTGCGTGACATGGGCAGAAGCTTGCATCGGATAAATGTAGCCATAGTTGGTTGACAAGCTGACCACCAGTCCTTGGTGGTAGAAATCGAAGGTAAAATCAATGACACTCGAATTTGTGTTTTAATTGACCCTGGAGCTATGTTAAGTTATATTACTACTAATGTAGTAGAGTCAAATAAAATTAAGAAACTGAAGCATGCAAAATCATGGCTTGTATAACTAGCAACAGGTACTAAGAGGAAAGTAGTTGACTTTATTTCTTATTTTGAGTTCATCTTAGATGGTCAAAATATAAGGACCAATCTGAGCATCCTACCACTAGGATCTTATGATATGATTATTGGGATGGATTGGTTGGAACAACACAAAGTAGTACTAGACTATTATACAAAGATACTTAGCTATAAAGATGATTTCAACACTGTTAGAACAACCCAAGGCATACCAAAACCTATATTAGTCAGACAAGTTTCAGCGATGCAACTCAAGAAATGTATTAGAAAGGAATGTCAAGTTTATGCCATCCAAGTGACGAATCTATTAGGAAAAGAATATAAGACAAAGTTAGAAGACTTTCTTATCCTATGTGAATTTAGAGACATGTTTGTGGATGAGATACCAGAATTACCTCCTAGAAGGGAAATATACTTCTCCATAGACCTACTACCCAGTTCATCCCCTATCTCAAAATCACCCTACCGAATGAGTCTACCAAAACTAACAGAATTAAAAATACAATTACAAGAATTGTTGGACAAAGAGTATATCAGACTGAGTGTCTCACCATGGGGGGCACCAGTCCTCTTTGTGAAAAAGAAAGACAATACTCTAAGACTATGTATCGATTATAGACAACTGAACAAAATGACTATTAAGAACAAATACCCCTTACTAAGGATAAATGATCTATTCGATAAAGTAGGTGGGGCCAAGATCTTTTCAAAGTTGGATTTACGATCCGGTTATCATCAAGTTAGGATAAAAGATGAGGACATGAGAAAAACAACATTTTGGACAAGATATGGACATTACGAGTTCGTAGTCATTCCTTTCTGACTCACTAATTCACCAGCCACGTTTATGTGCCTGATGAACAATATTTTCAGTCAATACTTAGACAAGTTCATGGTAGTATTTATCGATGATATTTTGGTCTATTCAAAAATGGAGGAGGAACATGATGAACACTTAAGTATAGTTCTGCAAGCATTTAGGAAACATAAACTATATGCCAAATTTTACAAGTGTGACTTCTATCAAAAAGAAATACAATATCTATGACATGTAATTTCAGCAGAAGGCATTGCCATAGACCCGAAGAAGACAAAAGCCATTATGGAATGGCTAGTACCTAAGGATGTGGTAGATATCTGGTCATTCATGGGAATCATTGGATATTACCTTAGGTTTATAGAAGGGTTTTCCAAAATAGCCTACCCTATCACATCATTACAAAAGAAAGGGACCAAGTTTAACTAATCAGAGAAGTGTCAAGACAGTTTCAACAAACTAAAGGAATCATTGACAACTACACCCATTTTCAAGGTAGCAGACCCAGATAAAGACTTCACCATATGTGGTGATGCAAGTAAATAAGGACTAGGTGGTGTCCTAATTCAGAAAGGACACATTATTTGTTATGAGTTGATGCAAGAGCATCCCTCAAGTCAAGCGAGCCAACGTGGAAGCGGAAGATAGCTGGACAGGCCAGCACAAATTTTGAAAACACCTTGAAACTGTTGTGTGAACTTTAATGTGAAAAATTAATGAGGCGCACTTGTGTATTGTAATGGACCTTGAGCAGATAGATCTCGTCATTTTAGTAGATAACCAACATTTAATATAGTTAATGCAGGTAGATAGGATTTTAATTCATAGATTAGACAGTTTAGGAAGGAAGAGGGAAACGGGATATAGACACCCTCATTGTGCATTGTAACATAATTCAGGAATAGAGAGAGATTTCTGGAGGAACAGGAAGAGCATAGGAGAAGCAGGGAGATGTGTAAGACACCCATGTACAGACATTTGAATTAATACATGAGTTCTGATTCAAATTCATGGTTTGTGTTGATTCTTTGTGTATTTGATGTTTATATGCTCATGAGTGTTTATTTCCTGTCATACATTTTCTTTTATATGCTGTGTATATGATTTCATGTATGAATTGAATTCTGAGAGAGATATGGAATGAGTTTCAATTGTTTCTCTATTTGACCCAGAGAATTCCTGCAAGGTGTGCAGTTGAATTTGTCTACAAGGAGTGTGTTGACAGAGGAGTTCAAATAGAGATAGATTTTGTTCTCATTTCCTCGAAGGTGCAAGTTGGGAACAGGAGCCATGAAAGGAGTGTGTAGGCCAAGTAAAAGACTCAAGGTTGTGAACCTGAGTGAAGAGATGAAAGACTGCTGCTGCTGGCGTGCATAGAGTCGAAAGAGATTTCAACACTTGGATGTGTTGAAGGGTTGCCACAAGGAGTGCGCGCAAGGAGGCTTTTCTAAGGTTCGGGGTCATAGCAAAGCTCAGGAAGGATAGAGTCTTCGAATTCGTCGAAGGATTGCACAGAGAAGTTGTGTTTGAAGCATTCAAGTAGGTGATGCAAGTTTGCGAGCAGACAAATGAGTTTCGTGGATAGGAAAACTTAGTCCTTCCGCAGAATTCATCCGGAAGGAATGGACGGTCGGAATTTTCCTAGGAGAATTCATGAATCACCGTAAGCCGTTGGATCTTGGAAAGGTGTGGGAAGATATGGCGATGTATTCCCAGAATGTTTCAAGCTCAGGAGAGGTGGATCCATTGATCAGGACCACGAGGGTCGTTGGATCCACACACATATCGTGGATCGGGGTTTTGCAAGTCGAAGCTCCAAATTATTGCAACAGAAATCGTGATATCATGATCCACAATATCCCGAGAGATTAGAACCGTCCACCATTGGGGACGTGTGTCAGAAGTTCCAGAGATGTTGGGGTTCGGAATATCAGGATTTTCGAGGAAAGAGTATTCTTGCAGCTTGGAATCGCGATACGCGATTTCCCGACGGTCGAAGGATAGTGTGGACCACAACTGAGTCGATGAGTGGAAGATGGGTGGCATAAGTCATCGGGGTTTTGCAGTGTGAAGTGTTGATACATTGGCATCAGGATTCACGATCTCATGAAATCTGAAATCTCGATAGAAGTGTTGGGAAGTGGAAAAGTCAACTCGCACGTGTGCCTCAGAGTTTCGGCGTATCGCGCATCGGGAGTTAGTAAGACGAGTTGCTTGGTATCACGAATACCAAAATCACAATAGGGAAATTTTCGATAGAGGAAAGAGTAGGGTCAGTGTTGACTGAGGTATCGAGTCTCAGGGATTCGTAAGTGCAGCGCTCAACCATTGGACTTGCAAAGTCGCGAGTTCTGATTCCCCAATAAGTAAAGAGGGGGGATCGCGCGAAGATTTCTGTGGGTAATAGAGGAATGTTTTCAGTTCTTCAAGCCAAGAAAGGAGAAGATCCTGTGTGCATGCGTGGACCTTCCAACCTGTGGGTGGTGAAGGGGCCACATTGCCATCAAGTGGTATCAGAGCACAGAAAGACTCTTTGCTTTCTGTAGCAGATGAGAAGGAAATTCACCATGCCGCCGAGGAGAGATAGAAATTCACCTGATCCAGAGGATAGGGAGGTGCAGAGAAGAAGAGGCAGGCATTTAACCAATCGAGAAATGGAGAGATAGGTGTGTGATCTGCGAGCAAGACTCGAACATATGGAGACAACGCAAAGACGCACAGCCGGTGCAGGGGATCTGAGTGATTCCGAGAGTGAATTCGAGGCTGAACGCGAAGAGGAAATTGCAGTAGAGGATGCATCAAATGAACGTTTGATCAAATCTATTTCTAGGATGGGTGCAAGAGCAAATATGGACATTCTAGTTTACGAGGGAAATCTAGATGCAGAGGAGCTACTAGATTGGATTAGAGCTCTAGATACTTACTTCGACTATGAAGATGTCGAAGAAGACAAGAAAGTCAAGCATGTTGTCACGTGCTTGAAGGGACATGCAACATTGTGGTGGGATGAGCTACAAGATGACAGATGCTGCAAGGGAAAGCAAAAGATCAAGAGCTAGGACAGGATGATCGTGAAGATGAAAGCGAAATTCATCCCAAGAGACTATCAAATTACTTTGTTCAGGAGGATGCAGAACCTGAGAAAGAAGCTGATGACAGTGAAAGAATACATGGAGGAATTCTATCAACTAAACATCAGGGCAGGTCATCGGGAGAGAGATGATGACAAAGTTCCCAGGTATATGAATGGCTTGTGATATGATATCCATGATGAGATGAGCATGGTAACCATCAAGACGGTGGAGGATGCTTATCAGATGGCTTTGAAAGCTGAAGAGAAGTTGAGCCGTAAGCAAGGTTAGTGAGGGCAAGGCAGGAACCAACCCAGAGGCAAGTTGGTTTCCCAAGATAAATACCAGAAGCCCAAGGAAGAATGGAAGAAACCTCAGGGTAAAGTTGAGAGAGGTGGAACCTCACAGAGAGGGCAGCATAGAGAGCAGAGCGGAGGATATGCTAACAACAACACTTTTCCTCATACTAGAGGAAGAGGAAGAGGAAGAGGTGGAGTAATCACATGATTCACATGTGGAAAGAATGGGCACAAGTCTTACGAGTGTCCAGAAAAAAATAAGGACATTGGATAAGCTCACATCGCCAAGGCACATAGGTGGGATGTTGAGGCAGAAGATGTAGAAGGTGGAAGCTCGTTGATGATGCAAAAAGTCCTTTTGACACATGAGAAGGAGGTGGAGAGTTCAGTTCAAAGGACCAGACTTTTCAAAACAGCTTGCAAGACCAAGGATAGGGTATGCAATGTTATTGTGGACAGCAGTAGCACTGATAATCTCATTTCTACAGAGATGGTAGAGAAGTTGGAGCTGGAGACGACTGATCATCCAAGCCCATATAGAGTTTCGTGGCTACAGAAGGGACACCAGGTAACTGTTACTAAACAATGCTTGGTTGAATTCAAAATAGGAGGATATAATGATAATATCTTATGTGATATCATTCCTATGGATGTATGTCATTTATTACTGGGAAGACCATGGCAATATGACAAAAATGTGATTCATGATGGGAAGATGAACACATATACCCTGGAGAAGAATGGGARAACCCATATGTTGCTTCTGATAAAAKATAAGGAGGTGAAGCTGGAAGTAAGMAACAAAGTACTTCTCATGAGTGGGAAAGAGCTTCTTACGGAGGTGAAGAAGAAAGAAGATCCACAATTTTTTGTGGTCAGGAAACCGAGGATTGTTCTGACTAGCACAAGAGTGGATGATCTACCAGAGGAAATTCAGGAACTACTAGAAGAGTTTTCTAACATTGTGGTGGATGAATTACCTCGTTCATTACCACAAATGAGGAGTGTGATTCATCATATAGACCTCATACTAGGAGCTAGTTTGCCAAATAAATTTGCGTACAGGTTGACGCCGCAAGAAAATGAAGAGGTTAAGAAACAGGTCCAGGAGCTATTAGACAAAGGATTGGTCAGGGAAAGCTTGAGTCTGTGTGTTGTTCCAATTGTACTTAGTTCGAAGAAAGACGGAGGATGGAGAATGTGTACCGACTCGAGGGTGATCAATAAGATAACCATCAGGTACAGGTTTCCATTGCCATGAATGAACGATTTAATGGATTGCCCGAGCGGGGCCAAATTTTTTTCAAATATTGATCTGAAAAGTGGATATCACCAGATTCGCATGAGGGAAGGTGACGAATGGAATACAACATTCAAGACAAATGAAGGTTTGTATGAATGTCTAGTCATGCCATTTGGCTTAACGAATGCGCCAAGTACCTTTACGAGGTTGATGAACGAAGTCCTGAAGGATTTCATTGGGAAATTTCTCATCGTATATCTGGATGATATACCGATTTTCAGTAAAACGAAGGATGAACATCTGAAGCATTTCATCATTGTGATGAAGAAGCTACAACAGGAGAAGCTGTTGATTAATACGAAGAAGTCCTCATTCATGAAGACACAGCTCATTTATCTGGGTTTTTTTATTTCGGCAAACGAGTTGAGGATGGATCTGGATAAGGTGGAAGTGATCAAGAATTGGCCATCACCGAGGAATGTATTCGAGGTGAGAATTTTTCATGGTTTGGCTAATTTCTACCGAAAATTCATCAGAAATTTCAGTGGAATTAGCGCAACAATGATGGACACAGTGAAGAAATGACATAAATATTTTCACTCGACAATAGAGGCTGAGAAAATCTTCAATCTGTTGAAGTGGAAGATCACAGAACAACTAGTTTTGGTGTTGCCGGATTTCCAAAAGACGTTCCAAGTGAAATGTGATGCAAGTGGATTTTCCATAGGAGTGGTCTTGAGTTAGGAAGACAGACCGATTGCATATTTCAGTGAGAAGCTGAATGAGGAAAAATTGAAGTACTCCACATATGATAAGGAATTCTATGCCATCATACAGGCATTGAAAAAATGGAGGCACTATTTGATTCCAAAGCAATTTGTGTTATATAGTGATAACCATGCATTGCAGTTTGTGACTCAACAGGAGAAGTTTAATCAGAAACATGCCAAATGGGTTGATTATATGTAGAATTTCACTTTTGTGATTAAACATATTTCGGGTATTGCTAACAAAGTGGCTGATGCTTTGAGCAGGAAGTGTTTTTTGTTGCAGGAGTTCCGAGTCAAAACGTTAGGCTTTGATGATCTCAGGGACATGTATGCAGATGATCAAGATTTCAAGGAAGCGTATGAAGCGACTGAGAATCCAGTTCTTAGATATAGAAGCCCTTGAATAGACTACATGACCCAGGAAGGATTATTGTTCAGAGGCAATCAATTGTGCATTCCAAATTGCTCCATGAGGGAGAATTTGCTGAAAGAGAAACACAGTGGAGGATTGGATGGACACTTCGATCATGACAAAACATTCATGAAATTGAATGAGTCATACTTTTGGCCAGGAATGCGAGAAGATGTCAAGAGATTTGTAGATAGATGTAGAGTTTGCCAGTATTCGAAGGGGAGAAAGCAGAATGCAGGATTTTATCAGCCATTGCCCATACCGGAGAGGCCATGGGATGAGATTAGCATGGATTTTGCATTGGGATTGCCAAGGACACAAAGAGGATTTGATTCAATCTTTGTGGTAGTGGATAGGTTTTCCATGATGGCACATTTTATCCCATGCCATAAAACTAGTGATGCGACTCATATTGCAAATCTATTTTTCAAAGAAGTCATTTGACTTCATGGCTTACCCAGAAGTATAGTTTCGGATAGAGATACAAAGTTCGTGGGACATTTTTGGAGGACACTGTGGAAAAATATGGGAAATAACTTGATGTTTAGTTCTGCCTATCATCCTCAGACGGATGGACAAATGGAAGTGTTGAACAGAAGTCTGGGAGACTTGTTGAGAAGCTTGGTGACAGAGCACCACAGCCAGTGGGATAGCATATTACCATAGGCAGAGTTTGCGTATAATGACTCAGTAAATAGGAGCACAGGTCGAAGCCAATTTCAGATTGTATATGGCACACAGCCGAGAGGGGTTTTTGAATTGAGGGATTCAGAACAAACTGCTATTAGCAGCGCTAGTGAAGAAGGGTTCGCATAAACGATGAAGGAAATTCACAGCCAAGTGAAGGAGCGACTACTGAAATCAAGCCAGGAGTACAAGCGTAGAGCAGATCAGCATCAGAGACAACTTCAGTTCGAGGTTGGTGAATTAGTTATGGCACATTTAAGGAAAGAGAGGTTCCCGAGGGGAACATACAATAAATTGAAAATGAAGAAAATTGGGCCATGTAAGGTCTTGAGAAAATTCAGAGAAAATTCTTATGAGATTGAATTGTCAGATTGGATCAGAATATCTTCGATATTCAATGTCACAGATTTATACCCATACAGAGCTGGAGAAGCAGAGACTAGAGCTGAGCAGCCAGTGATCCAGTGGATGAAATAGATTCCAGTTGAAGAGAAGCAATAGATGGAATGCATACTGGACAAGAGAATAGGTAAGAAGACCAGGAGGAAAGAATACTATGAGTATCTGGCCAGATGGAACGCCCATCCAGTGGAAGATGCCAGCTAGGAGAATGAAGCAGAGATACAGAAGCATGGACAGACCATGCAGGAGCTCAGGGATAGGAGCCCATGAAAGTTTTCAAGCGAGGGAGTATGATGCAGGAGCATCCCTCAAGTCAAGAGAGCCAGCGTGGAAGCGGAAGACAGCTGGACAGGCCAGCACAAATTTTGAAAACACCTTGAAACTGTTGTGCGAACTTTAATGTGAAAAATTAATGAGGCACACTTGTGTATTGTAATGGACCTTAAGCAGATAGCTCTCGTCCTTTTAGTAGATAACCGACATTTAATATAGTTAATGCAGGTAGATAGGATTTTAATTCATAGATTAGACAGTTTAGGAAGCAAGAGAGAAATGAGATATAAACACCCTCATTGTGCATTGTAACATAATTCAGGAATAGAGAGAGATTTCTAGAGGAACAGGAAGAGCATAGGAGAAGCAGGAAGATGTGTATGACACCCATGTACAGACATTTGAATTAATACAAGAGATCTGATTCAAATTCATGGTTTGTGTTGATTCTCTGTGTATTTGATGTTGATATGCTCATGAGTGTTTATTTCCTATCATACATTTGTTTTTATATGCTGTGTATATGATTTCATATATGAATTGAAGTCTGAGAGAGAGATGGAATGATTTTCAATTGTTTCTCTATTTGAGCCAGAGAATTCCTGCAAGGTGTGCAGTTGAATTTGTCCGCAAGGAGTGCGTTGACACAGGGGTTCAAATAGAGATAGCTTTTTTTCTCATTTCCTCGAATGTGTAGGTTGGGCACAGGAGCCATGCAAGGAGTGCGTAGGCCAGGTAAAAGACTCATGGTTGTGAACCTAAGTGAAGAACTGAAAGACTGCTGCTGTAGGCATGTGCAAAGTCGAAAGAGATTTCAACACTTACACGTGTAGAAGGGTTGCCGCAAGGAGTGTGCTCAAGGAGGCTTTTCTAAGGTTTAGGGTCATAACAAAGCTCAGGAAGGATAGAGTCTTCAAATTCATTGAAGGATTGCACAAAGAAGTTGTGTTTGAAGCGTTCAAGAAGGTGTTGCAAGTTTGCGAGCAGGTGAACGAGTTCCATGGATAGGAACACTTAGTCCTTCCGCAGAATTCATCTGGAAGGAACGGATGGTCGGAATTTCCCTAGGAGAATTCATGAATCATCGTAATCCGTTGGATATTGGAAAGGTGTGGGAAGCTACGGCGATGTCTTCCCAGAAGGTTCCAAGCTCAGGAGAGGCGGAGCCATTGATCAGGACCATGAGGTTCGTTGGATCCACACGCATATCGTGGATCRGGGTTTCGCGAGTCAAAGCTCCAAATTATTGCAATAGAAATCGCGATATCCCGACAGATCAGAACCATCCATCATTGGGGATGCATGTCAGAAGGTCCAGAGAAGTCGAGGTTCGAAATATCGGGAGTTTTGAGGACAGAGTATTCTTGCAGCTTGGAATCGCGATACGCGATTTCCCGACGGTCGAAGGATAGTGTGGACCATAGCTGAGTCGACAAGTGGAAGACGGGTGGCATAAGTCATCGGGGTTTCGCAGTGTGAAGTGCTGAGACATTGGAATCAAGATTCAATATCCCGTGAAATCCGAAATCCCGATAGAAGTGACAGGAAGTGGAAAAGTCAACTCACACGTGTGCGTCGGAGTTTCGGCATATCGCGCATCGGGAGTCGGTAAGACGAGTTGCTTGGTATCGCGAATACCGAAATCATGATAGGGAAATTTTTGATAGAGGAAAGAGAAGGGTCAGCGTTGACTGAGGTATCGGGTCTCGGGGATTCGTAAGTGCAGTGCTCGACCATTGGACTTGCGAAGTCGCGAGTTCCGATTCCCCGATAAGTAAAGAGGGGGGATCGCGCGGAGATTTCTGTGGGTAATAGAGGAACATTTTCAGTTCTTCGGGCCAAGAAAGGAGAAGATCATGTGTGTGCATGTGGACCTTCCAACCTGTGGGTGGTGAAGGGGCCGTGTTGCCATCATGAGTCCTGGAAAATAAAAGAACACGAGTGAAATTATCTCACTCATGACTTGGAATTGGTAGTGGTAATAAACGCCTTAAAAATGTGGCGACACTACATAATGGGAAGAAAATATCTACTATTGATGGATAATAGCGGGGTGAAATATCTGTTTAGCCAACCAGATATTAATGCAAGACAAGCAAGATGGCTAGCCTTCTTGAGCGAATTTGACTTCGAGGTCAAACATATCAAGGGTAAGGAAAATAAAGTAGCAAATGCTTTAAGTAGAAGATTACATGGGTTATTTGAGATAAATATTTGAAGGGCAGAAAGTGATTTGGAACAAAGAATAAGGATGACAGGTATTAACGAAGGAAATTACACTAAGATGATGGTAGAATTTCAAAATAGTATCGCAAACTCAGATAAACCAGATCTAAGTATCAACAAGAAGGGACTATTACGATTTAAAAAAAAACTTTACATACTGTTATCACTCCAAGAAACTCCTTAGGGTTGTAGGCTAAGGATGCTTGGTAACTTAATAAATCATGAATAATGAAAGTGTGGATCAATGGGATAATAGAGAGTAACTAATGAGAAGACAACTCACAATACAATCGAATGAAACAGTGCTTTTAGGAATCAATGAACAGACAGCGTAATATCAAAAGGTATGGAGAAAACTGATCTAGATAATCGAGTACAACAGTGTGTAGGATCATACAAGCCAGCAAGAATTCCTTTAG
>JASDQU010504080.1:39176-60801 GCA_032191745.1 Picea mariana | reverse complement strand
TTTATAGCCTTACAAGATGAAATCTAGATCCTTGAAAGATGGATCAGATTTACTAAAATAGTCAAATCAAAATAGATACAACAATTGTAGGATGAGATCCTATGAAAATGGATCTAGAATGGAAAATCAAAACAAAATAGGAAAGGTCCTATTTAATGATCTCTAAAAATAGAAGATTGTTGATGAAGTGCAGTTTTAGCCTCCCAAGGCTGTTTGATTTGGTCCTCCAAAGCTAAATTCAAATTGGGTGATGTGTCATTTGATCCCTATCAATTTGCCCTTGAAAATGACCAAATCTAGTCAAAAAATTCCCTTTTGACTTTCATCTCCAAGAATGGCCTTCAAATTTTGATTTGATAATTCATAACCATCTTATTGAAGAAGATTTAAAACCATTCAAACCCAAAAAATCCTGATCTGGGTGAAAATTTGGCTATTCTGGCCGTGACAGGCTTTCACCAACTAATTTACCCGAAAATCTGCTCCTTAGTTGGTGAAAGGTGGAGCTTTCACCAGCTAACTAGTTATAATTCTGCCTTCTGTGTTGGTGAAAGCGCAGATTTTTTTAAAATCAAATTTCTCAGTCATGGAGAGTCCGTTTAGCATTCTTAAATAGTCGATTGATATCTAAAAATCCTAATCTTTCCAATGGTGCTTTCAGATCTTCATTTGGAGCTCGGGAAGCTAGTCAAATTTTCCCTACAAGATTAGGCATTGTTCTTTCAAAAATGCTGGTGCATTTTTTATCACTAAAATCTGGCTCCAACTGGGATGGATACCTCCCTGTGAGGTATCCAAGAAATTAGAAGACCTTGTGCCTTTAGTATTGGGCCATGCAGTCATTCAGCCTTTTTGGTGGTTAATGAGCACACACAGGCTCGCCTAAACCATCGAAAACAGAAACTTACCCAAAAATCAAAACTTGATGAATCTCGATTACCTGCAAGAATTCAAAGACCTCAGGAATTGCTATATGAAGTTCCTCTCTCTGTTTACAGTGCTCCCAATTCTCAGTATGAGGTCCACAGGCACATCCATCATGACTATCTTCCATGATTAGGAGAGACATGAATACTTTCACCAATTGCATATTTCAGCCTTCCAAAACACAATGAGGAAACCAAGCTGCACCACCACTAGCATTTACATAAGGTATAGAAGCAGGATCAAGGACTAAAGTAAACCAAAAATCCACTAKATTGTGTGGAAGATCATAAAGAAGCCACAGATATGTCTACAGTAATAATAAAAACTCAGGCTGTGAAGCCACCAACGGAGGGTGTTGCCGGTTGCAACCATGTCTCTGTAAACCTTTTCTAGATCGTGTATCAATACAGCAGCAACTTCAGATATAAAGMATTTTAGATTCTCTGATATGTGTAGATAGCCTTCCAAGCCTTGCAGATGTGCTTTGAAGAATTGAAAAAAAAAAACTGATTATGTACCCYAAAAATAGGTGTCTATGATGACTTTGGAACCTCTTCAAACATCCTTTTTATCAAATCCGTATCTTGAATTTGATGTGTAAATTCAATATGCATCTTTAGAAACTATTTTCAGGATGTTTGGTTGAGAAAAACTTCGATCTGGGAAAAAATACACCTTCATTGGCCAGTCTCAGGTTTCACCAGCTATTTCACCTTAAGATTTGCTAGTTAGCTGGTGAAAGCTCTGCTTTTCATCAGCTAACTGGTTATAATTCTGCCTTCTGCGCTGGTGAAAGTTCTGTTTTATCTTTGAGAAGAAAATAATGTAGAGCAGCAATGATACTACATAGAGTGTTATATCCTTCAGCAGCTGCTCGATAAAGTGTTGTCGACACTTGATGTTTGAACCTCAGGTGACCTGCAATGCTTGATTCAATAATTGATATGCTAATTAAGTGAGGAAAAAAAAAATTAGAGATATCGAAATAACTTAAGCAATGACACCATATCTGCAGAGCATACGAAAGGAATCCAAATGCACAACTGTTGTTATCTATGGCAAGAAATTGATAGCCGCACAAGAAGGGTCTTCTTGCTAGGGCATATGGGAATTTCTTGATCAATCTTCTTTGATCATTTCCTCAAGCTCAACAATACCAAACTCCTGGAAGATTTGATGAAGCTTATCCAGATTAATCTACCTGCTTCTGTTGTTTTTATATCACTGGGATAACCTACAATGAAAAACACTCTTGCAGTCTTTGAAAAGTGGCATATAAAGATCAATTGGGTGGTCCCCTGAAGCTGTGTCAATGATGAAATCTAGAGTCTTTGATGAAGCTTCTATCTTCTCTTTATCAAATGACACAATAAATTTATCTGCTCCAAGAATGTTCAATGCTTCATCCTTCTTTGATGTAGATGTGCTAAGAATTGTTACATTCAGTCCAAAAGTCTTTCTAAATTTTACTGCCATATGACCAAGACCTCCTAACCCAATTACTCCGAGAGACTTGCCTGCATGATTCATGTGATAACAAAACATAGGGTTGTAAACAGTAATTCTTGCACAGAGAAAAGGTGCAGCTAAAGCCAGTGGTAGATTGTCTGGTATCTTATAGAAGTACCTTTGGTGAACAACAATGTGACTAAAATATCCTCCTTTAGTTACTGTACTATCTACATCGATACCATTAAAGGTTAACACAGGCCCTTTCTCATAGTAGATTTCCATCATTTCGTTACAATATTCACATTTCTGACATGAACTGACATATGCACCCACTCCAACATGATCGCCAACCTTAAAACATACCACATTGATGCCAAATTCTTTCACAATTCCAACAATTTCATGCCCTGGCACCAATGGTACTTTGAATCACCAATTTCCGAAGAAGACAATTGAATTGGGCAAATCAAGCATCACACTCACGACTCTGTGCACTGACATTTTATTCATAGGACACCTGCCATCTATGTTGCAGAGATCAATGGGTAACACGTTATAGATCAATATCAGAAAACTTCGAAGACCAGAAGGGGCAGTTTCTCTGTTATTCCATTCACAGAGAAGGACAGATCAAAAACATTCTCAATTTATTTCATGCCTTCTCTGTTCCCCTTTTCAAGTGAGAAAGTTATGGAAGAGGCTAAAATCTTCAACATCATTTATTTAAAAGAAGTTGTAGAAAAGATTCCGGTCTCTAGTCTTTCACGACAGGCGAGGCACCACTCAGCAAATTGCATGTGAATCCAATATTGATGGTAGTTTCCAATTTATCTCCAGTCAACCATGATCTTGATATTCTCATCCCCCGAATCATGGCACTTGAAGACCGATTCCATGAGTTGTATGATGAGTTTGCTTGTCGAACTGGAGTTTCAATTATCCTTAGCCACCTTGAATGGATCTAAAGATCTGATAGCGCGTCTGGATGAGAGATTTACGGCGCCAATTTTTTATCAGTCCAATGGAACCGCTCTCTTCTAGAGAAAGCTACAAGATCTGAAAATGTCTGTGTCGACCACCAATTAGAGGCACCCGTTGTTGTTCTTTATTTGCATTTGCAAGGGTTGATGCCAAAGCTCCACTAGGTATAGGCTGTGAAATGGTTGTCTCAACTGCATGTAAGGGAAGGCCGCCCATGTCTAATGTTAAAGGATTCATACCTCCTGCAACTCTAGATAAAGGAATTTCATTGACATTCCTTCTAGGTGGATAACGATATACGCGGTTACCACGAGGTAGCATCTATTGCTATAACATCACTGCTCGATTGAAGCAACAATTTTACAGTTTCAATTGCACAGGAAGACCCTCCCATAGCCGTACAATGCAAAGCAGTACAGTTATCTGACCCACAAGCCTGGTTAACATCTACTCCACAAGTTACATAAATGGATAATATGTACTTTAGTGCATCTACGCTGCCATAAAGTGCAACAACCATCAATGGAGTCCTCTGTTCCAGGACCATTTGGAACCATTCTGGCTCCCATACCAAAAGTTAACCTCATCTATATTTGACCCTTCTTCCTCCATTTCTTTCTTAAAGCCAATCAAATCATTATTGGCAGCTAGTTCATGTAGAATTTAGCAAGATTCAGATATTTCTTTCACTTTGATAGCCTGATTCTCGACCATTTTGACTTTATCTCCTTCTTCGTGTGGGCTAGCAGGCTTCAAATGTTATGGGCCTCCACACATGGCTCTTCAAAATAGGGCTCAAATGTATAAAACTCTTCCACCTCAGAAAGTTCTGGCCAAGTATCGAACCTGAGTCACAAGAAAAAGAAGAACGAACTTCACTCAAATCATAATAGTGGAAACAGAAACCATGGAAAATCGCAGCTCTGAACCGGAAACAAAAGGGTATGTGAAGAAATCCATGGAGGATTGAATCTAGCAGTCAAGCAAGGCAAGCCAAGGTGAATGATTGCAACTGTGGACAATGTGAAAATGCAACATCAAGTGAACCAGTGGTATCGGGCTTCCCAAATTCAACAAACTAATAGGCATCATTATATTGAGCTGTGAGAATGACAAGCTAGTCATGTAGTAACAATCTTCCCTCCTTCGTACCTTGCTCCAAGGAAGCTGAAATCACCTTGTGAACCAGGATAGAAAGTATAACTTCTGTATCAGCACTGTCATACAACTCATTTGAGATTTCTCGCTACTCCATACTGCAGTTTGCGTATTTTCAACCTCCGCTTAAGTGAATACTTTGGCCTGTCTAGGGAAATAGATCCTTTCTTGAAATTTTCTTCAGTCAATACAATGACTATATATTGAAATGCAAATTACACAACAGGGGGAGCATCTGAGTTCCTGCTAAATCCATTGTTATTCTCAAACTCAAAATCATAGGCATAAGTGGCATATCTATCACAAGAGATAATATGTTGTACATTGTCATATTGTGGATCTGGGAAAAAGTGGTCGTGTGAGTGACCAGGTGTGAATTCGGGTGATGTTCTGAGCCTCAATACACAATAAAACGCATATGGACGACTCAACATTCGATATAAATCTTGAGGAAGTGTTGAATCATCAGTGCTTGAATATAAAAACCATGAACCACCACTTTCGATGCTTAAGAACTTGAGTGAAGCCAAGTCTGTGTATTCATTTGTAACAACAAATATATCAATGCAGACACCTGCTTGAACAGCCACAACAGCCAGATCCTTTGTAAAATGGAATCTGTTCTGGAAGCAATGCACGGTCAACATCTTCACCCTTGCTAGACACCTTCAAAATTATAAATGAAACTTGATAATAATTCCATTAATTATCATCTATCGTTAGGAACCCTTCTCATGGTATTTAAGAAAAATTGGATCTGTGCAAAATTTGTAGCGTTCTAAAATGCTTTTTCTGCTTTCACCAGCTAACTCTCCTTATGATTTGTTGGTTAGCTCGTGAAAGCGCTGCCTTTCACCAGCTAACTGGTCATAAAATTGCGCTGTGCGCTGGTTAAAGCTCTGAATTAGCCCAAAATGAACTTTCACCTCCAAAACTGCAATTCCATCAAAACTCAATGTGTCTCTGCTTATTTAGCAATAACTGAAAATGATCTACATGCTCATAAAGCGAGCTTATTTTCCTGTCTACTCCTACATCTAGCCAATAGAAGTATATTGATCAAGTAAAAGCATACTTCCAATACAGCCATGTCAGAAACTGATTTACAGGCATCATGCTAGATCTTGACCCGAAAAGTAATAAAAGCCATATCATGTAGAAAAAAGGTTTGAGCGGATGATAAAGATAATCTCCTATTGACACAAATATCTTAACATCCATGCTACTGATATAATCCCAAAATTCAGCAATAGGGTCTTCAAAATCATAAAACAATACCTCTTTGACCTGCTACTCCAACTAACTGTGTTGTAGCCGCTCTTCTTCAATGTTGAATGTAGAATACTTGATCTCCATCGGAGCAAAATGCAAAAATAATTTCTGATGTGAACCTTTATGCTCCTCTTTACCATTACTCTCTTCACATGTACTGCAATCTGCCTTTATTTGCAAATCTAAAAAATGTAGGCTGTCCTCCTCATCTTCTGTAGGTCTGAAACTATTACTTGTTGATCTGTCAATCTGCTCATCACTTTTCAAGTTTTGAAAAGGGATAATCGGATCTTCCTGGTGGCTTAAGACAATAGATGCACTTGGCACAATGTCAAAAGCATATATACTATGGCTAACATTGTGAAGATAACTCATCTCTTGATCATGGTGAGAGATATATTCTACTGTAGCATCTTTCACATAACTATCTGATTCCTTATTCAACAAATTGAAATCATGACAACATTCAGGATAGAGAAGGTCATCTGAAAAATGGTTTTTACAAAACACATGGAAGGCAGCATGAAAATCAGCCAAAGAGAAGACACTTGCACTTGGAAGAGACCGACACCAGTCAAGAGCAATCCCTTCTAATGAAAATTTGAACTGTTTAATTTGAACATCCTCATGTATAATTTCAAGCCAGTCAATAAAGTCATGGAAATCCAGCAAATGTTCAGCTGGTACCTCCCACTTCTCTCCATGAAATATGGGAATACTATGCTCCCATTCATCTCTAGTAGGTACTGGATGAGGGTAACCATAAATGCTTGAAAAATCACATAACTCATACCTCTTTGCTAAGATATGATTCATTTATATACCAGTGGAGTCACCAACAGATCCATCCTTCATGGAATCGCCACCGAATTCGTCCTTCATGGAGTCGCCAAATAGATGATTACAACTGAAATAATGTCTAGGCTTTGTCTATCATTAAAGCTGGATCTATGTCGTCTCCCAAGGAAGCTGAGCTTCAATCTCCTCTCCCCGGCAACGACGCCATTTTGTTATCACTCCAAGAAACTCCTTAGGGTTGTAGGCTAAGGATGCTTGGTAACTTAATAAATCATGAATAATGAAAGTGTGGATCAATCGGATAATAGAGAGTAACTAATGAGAAGACAACTCACAATGCAATCGAATGAAACAGTTCTTTTAGGAATCAATGAATAGACAGGGTAATATCAAAAGGTATGGAGAAAAATGATCTAGATAATCGAGTATAGTAGTGTGTAGGATCATACAAGCCAGCAAGAATTCCTTTAGTTCAAGTTTATGAGCTAAATAAGAAGATGACAGTTCTTAATAGCTGAGCTAAACTGAAATAAAGTACAGAACATGGAATAGATGAAGAAATCTATCATTAACAACAAAAGAAGACTGATTCTTTATTGAAAAATAAGTGTCTTAGTACAATAGACAAAGAGTATCAAAAATTGAACCCTTAGTGCTCCAAATGTCTTTGGCTTTATAGCCTTACAAGATGAAATCTAGATCCTTGAAAGATGAATCAAATTTACTAAAAATAGTCAAATCAAAACAGATACAACAAGTGTAGGATGAGATCCTATGAAAATGGATCTAGAATTGAAAATCAAAACAAAATAGGAAAGGTCCTATTTAATGATCTCTAAAACTAGAAGATTGTTGATGAAGTGTAGTTTTAGCCTCCCAAGGTTGTTTGATTTGGTCCTCCAAAGATAAATTCGAATTGGGTGATGTGTCATTTGATCCCTATCAATTTTCCCTTGAAAATGACCAAATCTAGTAAAAAAATTCCCTTTTGACTTTCATCTCCAAGAATGGCCTTCAGATTTTGATTTGATAATTTATAACTAGCTTATTGAAGAAGATTTCAAACCATTCAAACCCAAAAAATCCTGATCTGGGCGAAAATTTGGCTATTCTGGCCGTGACAGGCTTTCACCAGCTAATTTACCCGAAAATCTGCTCCTTAGCTGGTGAAAGGCGGAGCTTTCACCGGCTAACTAGTTATAATTCTGCCTTATGCGCTAGTGAAAGCGCAGATTTTTTCAAAATCAAATTTCTCAGTCATGGAGAGTCCGTTTAGCATGCTTAAATAGTCGATCGATATCTACAAATCCTAATATTTCCAATGGTGCTTTCATATCTTCATTTGGAGCTCAGGAAGCTAGTCAAATTTTCCCTACAAGATTAGGCATCGTTGTTTCAAAAATGATGGTGCGTTTTTTTATCGCTAACACATACCAGATTCAGCAGAGTTAAAATTCATAGTTTTAGATGAAGTGCATAAGAAACCGTATTCTGGCCATCCAGGTTACCAAAAAAAAATAACAACACTTAGAAAACTATTTTACTAGCCTAATATGAAGGGAGAAACAACTAAGTACTTGGTTAGGTGCCAAGATTGTCAGCAGGTTAAGGCCGTGCACCAGCACCCAACCGACCTATTACAGCCATTACCGGTACCAGAATGGAAATGGGAGACTATATCACTAGACTTTATAACAGGTTTGCCTAAAAATCAGAAGCATAATGATTCTATTATGGCTGTAACTGATAAAATCAGTAAATCTACACACTTTATTCCTATAAAGTCTACTTTTAAAGCTATAAACATTGTTGAAATATTCATGAAAGAATTTTTTAGACTACATGGTATTCCTCAAATGTTGATTTTAGATAGAGACGTAAAATTTACATACAGTTTTTGGAAGGAATTGTTCGGAGGGATAAACACTAACCTCAATTTCAGTACAATCTATCATCCACAAACGGACGGACAGACGGAAAGGACAAACTAGATCATAGAGGATATTCTCTGTATGTTCGTAAGAACAAAACTGACCAAGTGGGAAGATTACCTGCACTTGGTATAATTTTCATATAACAATGGGTACCAAACTTCGGCTAAGTTGAGTCCTTTCAAAATATTGTACGACAGAAAGTGTACGACTCCAATTAGCTGGGATAACCTAGCTCATACACTCATGGTTGGACCAGAGATGCTCCAATAAATGGAGAACATGGTAAGAAAGGTACAACAAAACTTGAAAGAAGCACAGGATAGACATAAGAGCTATGCAGATCAGAAAAGAAGACACTTGAAATTTCAAGTGGGAGAGCATGTTTATTTGAAGGTCAAAGCCCGAAAAAGCTCGTTGAAGTTAGGGAACTGTGCCAAGTTGGCACCCAGGTTTTGTGGTCCCTTCAAGATACTAGCTCAAATTGGACCCGTAGCATATCAACTTGCACTTCCATCTAATCTAAGAATTCATAATGTATTTCACGTTTCTTTGTTGAAAAGACATATTCATGACCCTACTTATATGATTGATTGGAACTTGGTGCAGGTAGAATGCCTAAGCATTCTGGACCAGAGAGAAATAGCACTTCGGAACAGATTTGTTGCTCAGGTAAAGGTGCAATGGAAGCACTTTAGTCCTGAGGAGGCCACTTGGGAGTTTGAGGGAGATTTGCGAAAATCTCATCCAATCCCATTCCAAGAAAGGAACGAACACTAAGGACAGTCTTTTACTAAAGGGGGAAAGAATGTGACATCCCCCCAAAAATAAAATATTTTGAAATTTAAAATTGCTAGAAACTTATTCTGTTTTTCGTAAATTTGAATTTGGAAATTTTTTTCCATGTATGGTAGTTCTAAATTTCGAAATTGATAATTCTAATTAATTATTATGACTGTTGGGCAGAGATATGATTTGACTCAACTAACTATTTGACCATGACACTTGTATAAAAACAGAATATTTTATATTGATTACAGGAGGACAAATGGAACAACCATGTTAAAATCAGCTGACCATGACTCCATAAGTGGGGAAAATGTTGGAACTACCTCTAGGCTGATTGTTACAAGTGGAAAATCAGTTATTTGGCCATTGGTTGCCCCTGAAAATCAAGGATTTAGAAAGCTACGAAAATTCCCAAGGGAGGGAAAAAGACCTAGGAAAATTGATAAATAGTATATGTGAGGAGGCAGGAAGCTGCCAAGTATGCTAGGGAAAGAGACTATTGATTTACTTGTTGTTATGAACAATATTTGAGTGTGAGGCAAGGGAAAAACTATTGGAGGTGTAGGAGATTGTTGAGGAGATCTTTTTCCACATTCGCCCTCATGGATTCATGTTCATGCTAGGGGTGAATCGGGCAAGTGGTTTTGGCTTCCCTATTCTATGGTTGGGAGGAACTTGGTTGTTTCCTTTGTATTTCAGCACATTGTTTTAGATATGTTATTTTTGTCCCTTCTCTTGCTGAATGTTATATGGTTAAATACTTGATAGAATGCATCTGTTAATTCTAACTAGAAATAATATTAAGGATGAAAGATTGAATGCATCCTATTGTACTTAGGGACTTCTAGAATGTCTCCATACTAGTTCAGAATGGATTTTCCTTGTTGCATCGTATTACTATTATGAACATTAATTCCCATAAGTATACTAGCTGAAAGGATATGCCTAGTCAATTCTTATGGAAGATTTGTGCTGTGATTTGGATTACTACTGTAGTAAGATAAAACATTGTAGTTGAAACCCTACAAATAAATTGTAATGCAGAGTGGGGTCATATATGTATTGAATGCCAATGGAAAACTACATAGTGTAGATATATGTATATGTATAGACGTATGCCTACTTTCTAGTATATAAAGGCATGCACAATAGTAGAGTAATTAACTGAGATTTCTTCCATGTACCAACTGAACAGTCATGATTATTAGGAGATAACTATAATCACAAGTGCCTAAGATTTATTTATATATCTATATTTAAATTACAGAAGAGACCTTGCAAATTTCAAGAATTATCATAGAAACCTACAACATTTACACATCTTTATATCAACCGGTGTTTTAATGAAAAAGTTATAGGACGAATTGGTCTATGGGGCCACAGATTAGAATGTTGGAAATTATATTTGGAGTGAATCAGTTAGCATAGTTTAGTTACCAGAACTAATCATGAGAGGCACAAAGGCCCAAGGAAAAATGGACATCCCAAAAATTCACATAATTTATTTATACTCCTGAATAAATTCATAACTGTGTAAATAACAACATAATCACCTAGAAATCAAAAGGGGAAGCGTTTAACGCGAGTATAGTATAAGTGAAAATTGAATTTATTTACCATCATTCTATCTGGAGTCAACTATAGATAAGATATACATATAAGTTGGCAATAGTCAAGTACCTTTATTCAATTCAAAATCATTTCCTTGGAAGAAACCAATATGGTGTTAGTGTATTAAATCAATGAAATAACTAGTATGCCATTACAAGAAAGAGAGAGGGAAACCATGAAAGTTATTTTAAGAATATATTTTATATCTCATCTGGTTTTTGGAGCCAATAAATATCCCATACTGTGTTCTATTTCAACGATAGAAATTACCATCACAAGCCGGACTTCCCGTAATCAAACGTTACCGAAACCGAAACAAAGCTACACTGCTAATAAAAGGACTGGAAAGGGACCATGCCCTTCCTCTAGAACAAAAGAATGAGACAGAGAGGGTTACAGGCATGGAACCCAAATACCTTTGTTTCCAAGGATGGGTGGGGTATCCAAAACTTCATACCGACAAGGACTCTGCAAAATTTGTACCATTAAAATATTAGTAACTAAATATGCCATTGAAATATTAGAACTATACGAAAGAAGGGTGAATGAAATTATCCACAGAATGGAAATATATCACTTGATGAAACCTGTACTTATCTTGGATTTTCTATGGGGATGATCCATTTTCCCAGTCGTGGTCATCCACCAACCGAAAGGGGAGGAGCAAGCTTGATTAAGATGATGGGTACCTCGCATCAAATAGGGCCCCATCTTTAGTTACAACATTCAGTTCAAGAAAGAAGTTATACAAGAAACTATGGTTTTCGTAAATATAACAATAGTTCCAGTACCAATTCTAGAGACATTAAACAATAAATGATTATACTCTGAGGTACATACAAGATACAGATAATATACTAGAAAAAATCTTCATAAGGAGATAAAATTGAAATACAGTTAATATGAATGTTAGACACAGGAATCCGTTTCTTTTAAAATTTACAAAGAAAGGATTAAGGTAACATAGAATGATTTATCCTATTGACAGACCACGGTAAGTCAATACAAAACCCATAAATATTTACTAGTTACATGATATAAAACTTTCTAACCTTAGAGGTACCATTAAATCAGGATTTAAAATAAATAAAAAAATAAAAAATATGAAAGATCTTTTCAGGGGCATTCTCTTTGGGGTTACAGGTTATTGACCAGGATGGTATACAAGTGAAAGGGCCCTTTGAGGAATATGAGAAGAGCTAGGTCGAGGATAAAATTATTCAGATACTAATCAGAGTATAACCAGCCACGACAGGAATTTAGAGCCTACAAAACAAATACAATTTATTTAATGTGAACAAGGAAATATTGCAATTACAGTGCAACGGTCTCACCCTGATAAACTTAACTTCTGGAATGGAATCCAAGAAACATCCCGCAAAAACTCAATACCAAATGATGATACAGGATACTGAAGTAGAGAAGGAACATCACACCCTAGAGGCAATCTACTTGTGAAACACCAAGAAAACAAAGGGACGAGGTATCAAGCCCTTTCGAAATTTCCAGAATAGATAAGAACGTAGTAATAAAACAACTTAGCAGAGGGGAGGAAATTCCAGGGCCTTCCTGGAGATTTGGCAATGAGAGAATAACCACTTACAGATAGTATAATCACTACGGAACGTAGGTTATCCATAGTGGTTGCAAGAGAAAGAGAACTTGGCCACAAATCTATGACTAGTGATGCAGAAATAACGAGAAAACTTACCAGTGGGTTAGATAGTGATGTCGCCTCCACTATGAGGAAATCCTCACTGTTGTTTCCCTTCACCAAGAAATCAGAGACGCAAAGCTAGAATTCCATAGAACCTCCCCACAACAAAAATCCATTAACCTAGCGAACTCCTTCCTTGGAGAATAAGGTCTACGGGTACGAATGACCAGGTGATGAGATCGACTTGGCACGTCCACATTGGGTAACAGGTCAGGTGATGGCCTCGACTTTAGCATGTACCCTACCCCCTTTAATGCCCTGGCCAGGATTAAGTACATATCATACCTAACCCTCCTTTGGTATTCAATGAGACATGGATTAAGGAAGTGCCAGAAACCTTTAACCCCAAATCAAAGTAAATGAAGTTAATATAATGTACAGTTGACACTATGTTCAGAAAGGTGGAGTTGAATGGGATTTACTAGCTCGGAAGAGTGCTATAACATATTCATACTTGAAGTTTAACCGGAAGGCCTTACCTAACCACTATCCCATATCCAAATACTTTAAAATAAAGGGGCCTGCTGATATTAAACTTTTTGCAGAAGAGTATAGTCTAACGCTCGACCTTTTACCTAAGTTGTAGGTATTGTAAATCTATGGTAATGGTTTACTTTTATGGTCTAACGCGTAAGTCTTAGGCCATAAACCTAAAATTCGTTGTGTTGTAAGCCTATGGTAATGGTTATAGGTACAAACAGATGGGAAAGTAATTATAGTTACAGGACTTTAAATAAACATTGAAATGTGGAGTAAGCACTTCTTATATCATTGGTTTGAAAACTTTAAGTTGAGTGGTAATGCCAGTCAATGACAGTAAGGACTCTAGCAAACTTTCAGAATCAAGCATTATAATAGAAAGCCTACCTTTCTTGATTATCGAAGTTATTCAAGGATAAATGTACAAATAGAATTTTATTTTTTTTAGACAGTTTCTGAGATACATTACAATTACTTATTAAAGGGGGAGTATTTATCCATATGTATTTTGGTGTCCTCCCATCTATTCCAACTGGCTCGTTTTGGCAGTTTTCTACTTTGGCAGGTTTTTCTAGTTTTTGGGTCCCCGACTTTTAGGGCCATTTTGAGGCCATAAAAAACATTCTTAGGGATCACTACAATTAGATTATAGATAGAGTCAAATTATGATGGAAATGTGTGTATTCCTTGGATATATCTTTCCAGTGGGCTATCATTCACCTAAAACAAAGATCATATGAAGAAGTTATGAACCCGGGAAGTTGAAGTATTAACTTACCCCAACAGGGCCCACATGAATTTTGGTAATTAATCTACTAGGGTAATGTTTTTGAATTTCTAGGGTTTTGTCATTCCTATTTATTGTAAAACGTCTTGGAGAGCCTAATTTTAATCATCATCATGTGAATGATCGCAACCATCACATATCTTCTCAGAGATAAGCTGTCACCATTATAGCAAGCTTGTTTTTCATTTTATTTTATAGTTTCAACACATTTTCTTATTGAATAGAAACAAGTTTTACTATATATCTGTTATTGTATCTTTGGTATTCTTGTGTTTCTTTGTTAATAATAATAATAATATGTACTCGTTTCATTCTTCTCATAAAATATGGATTAGTGGTATCATTGTGGTCTGCTCCTTGTCGTTCTTAATGCGTGTCCCTGACATGGTTAGAGTACAAAAAATTGGGTCTCGAGGTTGTTTATCTTGAGTAAAAAAACTATCACAAGCCCAAGCGACTTCTCATGGTGGAAGAAAATAAAAATGATGGGACATGAGATCCTTTCAAAATGTTGCTCGAGGAATCCCTCACAAAAAAGAGGAACTAAATGATGCATAGTTTTTCACAAATCCTTCAACGTATACCAACATGCAACACATCTTCCTTGAGTTGAGGAGTCTCCCGCTTCAAGGTACAAATCAACTTTTATATTCCCATATTTTAAGGTCTATATATGTAGATGTTGTAGAAAAATGGTTGTATCTGCTAGAAGGGAATTTTCTATCCATAACTTTTTGAATAGAGAAAACATTACGTTTACACTCCTCAAAGTCATTCCCTATGTCAAAGAGTGGTGGGAGAATTTATCTAAGAAAAAGGAAACAGAGGAACCCTCATTATTTACAGTCGTGGTCACCTGGGAATCCTTTAGGGATTCTATCAACGAACAATACTACCTTGTCAGAATTTATGACGATCTGTATACAAAATGGGCCACAGTGCGACAGGAAAGAAACCAAGTAGTTCTAGAGTTCACAAATATCTTCCATACCTTGTGCACCAAGTTGGGTATCAAATATTCTGAGCAACATCTAGTGCTCACATATCACAGTGTTCTGCATAGATACATCCAGGCCAAAATGTAGTTTTTGGACATATCATTATTGGGCATGACCTATCAATATGTCATCAAAATCGAGAAAAATATTCAACAAAAGATGCAAAAATTTGGGCCTAGGAACCCCTCACATCAAAATCAAGTAAAGGGAATCCCTAACCCTTAGCACAAATGACAAATAAAATATGAACAACCTTAGGACAATCAGTCTAGGCCGCAAGTAAAGAAGGACATTAGAAAGACAAAGAAAGACAGTCGGAAGTGGTGCGACTTCGATAAGAGCCCCTGGCATAACATTGTTGATTGTCACTGAAAAAAATCATTGGTGGCTGATGTGAAAGCCTCTAAATTAGATGCGGGTTCCAACTCTGAGTCAGAACCAGAAGGGGGGAGATGGATCATTAGTGCGGATCCCATTGCCATTGTTGCTTCCACCAAGGTCTATCTTGGTGAACTAGACAATCCATAAGGAGAGCGCCTCTTTCATTCACAGATGTGGGTAAAAGGCACCTCGTTGCAATTTATCATTGATAGTGGTAACCAGAAGAAACTCATATTAGAAGAGGTCATCAAGAAGATATCCCTACTGACAATTTTGTGCCAACATCCCTACACGATTGGATGGCTCTACAAAGGAAGTGATCTCTTCATCAGCCAACAATGTTGCCTATCATATGACATCAAGCCCTTCAAAAATGAGGTATTGTGTGATGTTGCTCCTCTCAAAGTTTGTAATTTTATTTTGGTCCAACCTTATTTATTGAAACTTCATTATGTATACAATTCTATGCCTTACAGTGTTATTATTACTTTGAATAGGAAATTGTACATGATACATGAAGCAGTCCCACCTAGTGCTATTTCCTTGATCTCTTCTAAGAAATACAAGAAGTTCATCTCTCTGACTGAGAATTTTGTCTTCCTCGTGATTCTCTCTCCATGGCCAACATCTTCACATAGAAAAATAAAGTGGACAAGGTCATAGTAGAATACAAATATATCTTCTTCTCAACTTTCGAGGTACCTATGCACTATCAGGTCAAGCATCCCATCTATCTGACCCCCAACACACCATAGTCCAATTGGCCATTCTACTACCGGTCTTTGTTAGAGAATTAGGAGATCAAGCGACATATCAAATAACTACTCCAAAAGAGGCACATATGTCCTGAATCATCTCCTTATAGGATCCCAATTGTGTTGGTACAGAAGAAAGACAAGACCTAGTGACTCTGCATTGATTACCGAACCCTAAATAAAATCATATTCGAGAACCAATACCTGATTCCCTAAATCAATGATCTCCTTGATTAGCTCAAGGGGGAAAATAATTCACTAAGATTGATCTAAAGTGTGGATACCACCAGGTCCCTATAGAACAAACAGATGTATGGAAGACCTCCTTCAAGTCAAAAGAAGGTTTTTTTGAATGGATAGTCATGCCCTTTGCTTTGAAAAATAATTCATCAAATTTCATGAGGATGATGGATGATATCCTACAACATTTCAACAATACTTTTGTAGTGGTGTATCTGGATGACATCCTCATCTAAAACAAGACTTCGGTGGAACACTTGTAGCATATTCAACAGGTTGTACATACCCTTTGGTAGCACAATCTATATGCCAACTTGGAAAAATTCTACTTTCTCATGGACATGTTGTAGTGCCTAGGCTACATCATGGATCAACATGGTGTGCATGTGGATCCATCCAAGATCTAGTTCATCTGTGACTGGCCAACCCCAACCACACTCACTAAGCTTCAAATATTCTTAGGCCTTGCCAATTTATATCGCAGGTTCTTCTTGGGATTCTCCCATATTGCATGGGCCCTCAGCCAAGTAACCAGGGGTGGTGTTAAGGAAACACTTATGTAGGGCCTGTCCCAACAACAAGTGTTTGATGATTTAAAACAATTTGTGCTCAACCCCAATACTTTCATTACCTAACCTACAACAACCCTTTGAGATTGAGACATATGCTTTAGACTATGTTGTGGGTGCATTTCTCACTCGAAATGACCACCCTGTGGCCTATCATAGTGAGACACTATCATATGTTTTCCATAAGTAACCTACTTATGATAAAGAAATGTACTCCACTGTGAAATCCTATCACCATTGGAGACACTACATTCTCAGAAAGGATACAATCATCCAAATGAATCATAGGCCACTACAATTCATTCAGACATGAGGAAAATTGCAGAATGACCTCCATCAAAGGTGGTCCCCATACTTGGACCAATTCCACCTCAACATCAAGTATAAAAAAGGTAGTACCAACCTAGTTGTTGGTTTCCTTAGTCGGCCTATAGTCACAACACTCATGACAGTGCTAGACTCTTGTGACAACAAGACCTGCAGATGGCGCAACCTCTATGAGTCAGACCCTGACTTTACCACCACATACCAAATGTTGGGTGCAAACTTAGTTGTCGCTAAATTCCATCTTTAGGAAGGGTTATTGTGGCGATTGGACCATCTCTGTGTTCCTTCAATCGAGTGAGTGAAGCTGATTTGGGATGTCCACTATAGTTGGATGGCAGAACACTTGGGAATCGAAAAGATAGTGGCAGTGTTGCAGAAACATTTCTACTGGACAAAACTTCGAAGGGATGTCTACAAGTATATCAGGTCCTTCATTTCCTGCACTATTACAAAAACAAACACTAAGAGATAGGGCCTATATACACCCCTTCCTAATCTTGACATTCCATGGGAATCCATCTCAATGGACTACAAGTCGGGCCTTCCATCCACCAAGAGGGGAAATGACTGTGTTTTTGTGGTTGTTCATCGCTTTTCCAAGATGGAAATCCTAGTCGCCTGTAAGAAGAAAATCACAACATAAGCCACTGCCAAGCTCTTCTTTGAATGACTATGGGTACATTTTTTAATCCCACAAACCATTGTCTCAGATCAGGACAGTTGTTTCCTCAGCACATTATGGTTCAGCCTATGGTATTTTTTGGACACCAAGCTCACCAAATCTCGTACCTTCCACCCCCAAAAAAATTTCCACACTGAGATCATCAATCATATGATCGTGCATTTCTTGCAAATGTAGAATTACAAGCACCCCTACAGATGGGATGCGATTCTTACTTATGTTCAATGTAGCTACAACCGAGCCCTACGTAGCTCAATCGTCCACAACCCCTTTCAGGTTGGGTTGGAATTACAACCATTGGGTCCCATGCATGTTTCACTACCTCTTGCATCCACCCCAACTGACTCATATCCTACTCCAACTGAAGCTGAAAAATCCTCTCGGTTCATTGAATGGATCAAGCACATCTGCTAACATGTTCAACATATTTTACAGAAGTCCAATTCCAAGTACAAAAAGTTCCATGATCAACATTGGGTGCCACATAAAGTTTAGGTGGGATACAAAGTGTGGTTTCACTTGCAAAAGGAATGCCTTACAAGGCCCGATCAGAAGCTTCTCCCACTCTATTATGGACCTTACACCATCACTAAGGTTGTTGGTGACAATGATTTTGATCTCAACATTCCCCATTTCATTGGCACACACTAGCAAAGAATCCAACTTTATCGAGTTGTCAAAATAGGGAAGCTCCTACACTAAGGCAAGTGGTTCACTCGGAGCCAAATCTAGCAGGAATTTCCTCATATGATGGGGAACTCAACAAAATGGAGACCATTTATTCCTAACGGGGGAGGATAGATCCATATGGATTTTGGTGGCCTCCCACCTATTCCAACTTGCTCATTTGCTAGTTTGAAGTTTGGAAGTTTGTTTCTATTTTTCGAGTCCCTGACTTCCAGGGCCATTTTGAGGCCCTAAACAACGTTTTTAGGGCTTGCCACAATTATACTATAGTCGGAGTTAGAGTCTGAAGGAAACATGTGTATTCCTCTGATAGACCTTTCCAATGGGCTATCGTGTGCCTAAAACGAATATCATATGTAGAAGTTACGACCTTGGGAAGTTGGTGTACTAACTTACCCCCCACGCGACTTTTGGCACTTAAGCTCCTAGGGTTATATTTATGGATGTATAGGGTTTTGGAATTATTTTTTATTGTAAAAAGGATTGGAGAGCCTCATTGTAACCATATTCTTGCAAATGAGTGCATTCATCACATCTCTTCTCAGAGATAATCCACCACCATTCTAGAAAACTCGTTTTTCGTTGCATTTTACAGTTTCAACACATTTTCTTATTGAATAGAAACCGGTTTTACTATATCCATGTTACTGTATCTTTATTATTATTATATTTTTGTGTTAAGAATAATAATAATATGTATTCATTTCATTCTTCTCATAAAACCTAGATCACCAACAACCTCTAGACAACCAGTCCAAGAACCAGGACAAGAAGGGTAAAGGAAAGATGAAGAATGACACTGGGAAGTGGTGTGATTTCCACAAAATAACTTGGTTCAACACCGATGAGTTTTTCTCGAAATAATCAAAGGTAGACGAGGTCAAAGACAAGGAGCCGAACCCTAATTAAGAATCCAATCTAGAAAATATTGAAACTAGACAGAAAATCAACATAGACCCCACTGCTATGACCATAACAATTCAACCAGAAGAACCAGTATATCCTGAAGAGGGGGAGCACCTCTTCCATTCACAGATATGGGTGAAGAGGACCCCATTGCATTTCATTGTCAATAATGATAGTCATAGGAACCTCATCTCAGTTAAGGTCATCAAACAGTTGGGGTTGTCGACAACACCACACCCATATCCATACAACATCGAGTGGCTTCACCAGGGACAAGATCTTCATGTCGGCCAGTAGTGTCACCTGTCTTATGGCATCCATCCATTCAAGTATGAGGTAGTGTGTGATGTTGCCCCTATTGATGATTGTGATGTTTTTTGGGGCTAGCCATATATGTGGAAACGCCATGTTTTTTATGAGTTTAGACCTTGTAGTGTCATTATTACTCTGGATAGTCATCTCTATAGAATACCATAGGTAGTTATGACTATTGCTCCACCAAAACGTTTTCGAAATGTAATCTCTCATACTACAAAATTCATCTTCTTCATAGTCTGTTCAAAGGATGTAGAGAATAAAACTACAACCATTGTAGCCTCAACACCTTCTATCCAGCAAAAAAATATTTCTGAAGAAAAATAAGATACTGTTTCTTCACCTACAATGGTTCTTGCACAATGCCCCATCAAATCCAAAGACAATAGGTTGGTGGAAAAGATTCAACCCCGCAAACAACAGGTTTGTGATAGTATTCCACTGACCAAGAAACAAAACTTCTCCAACAAGGCACGCATCTCACCAAGATTCAGATTCAGAAAATGCTTTCCCCTCTTCCATGGAAACTCAACACAATGGAGACAATTTATTCCTAATGAGGGAGGACTGATCCAGGTGGATATTGGTGGCCACCAACATATTCCAACTATATCCTCTTGTCATTCTTTATTTCAGCATGTTCTTCTGTACTTATTTGTAATTATGGTTTCTACACTTATGTGGATATTTGAATCCCTACGCATCTTCCAAGTGGATACTGATGGCCTCCCACCTAATCTAATTGACTTAATTTGGGATTTTTCATGTCAACACATATTTCTGTACTTCGAGGGCCATTTTGGGGCCCTAAACAACGTTTTCTTGGGGTGCCACAATTAAACTGTAGATAGAGTGAGAGTTTGACGACGTAATGTGTAGTTCTCAAAAATACCTTTCCAATGGAATATCATGGGCCTGAAACGGATATCATATGAAAAAGTTATGACCCCGAGAAGTTAATGTATTAACTTACCCAAACAGGGCCCACATGACTTTTGGCGTTTCATCTCCTAGGGTTAGGTTTTTCGATGTCAAGGGTTTTGGAATTCATGTTTATCATAAAAAGGATTTTAGAGCCTTGTTGTAATAATCTTCATGTGAATGAGCGTAGCCATCACATATCTTCTCAGAGATAAAGTTACCACCATTCTGGCGAGTCTTGCACTCTGTAATTTTTTAGTCTCTTTACAATTCTTTCATTAATAGAAATCAAGTATTGCTGTATTTATTTGTTTCTTGCAATTTTCATGAGTATTTCATTGTAATTGGTGTGCTTTCATTTCATTCTGAAAATAATCTAGATCAATAAGTGATGTTATTGGATTTAATAATCATGGCCTTAGTCTTATCAGTATTAACAATCATACCCATATTGGATCAAGAATCCTTGAGGATTCTTAGTTGGTTTTAAATATCATGGGGACTCCTTGCCATAAGAACAATATCATCGGCATAAAGAAGAAGATTCATGACTATACTAGTGAGAGTAGGGCCGACACAACCTTCTTTTTCCAAGAAATCTTCTAACTTGTCAATGTATATGCCAAAAAGAATAGGGGACAAGGGACAACCTTGTTTGATTCCAATATTGCAGTTAATATCTTTTGACTAGCCCTCGGTTTTTTTAAACTTAGCAATAATGTTCTCATACACCCTTATTGCAACATCCCTCAACTTGAGAGGCACTGTTATATCTTCCAACCTATTCCAAAGGTTTTTCTTAGGAACCATGCCAAAATATTTTCTAAAGTCAACAAAACAACAAAAACGATTGGTTTTAGTATTTCATAACTCCTCTGAAATGATCCTAAAGGTAACAATATGGTCCACAGTTGAATGATATCTCTTAAACCCAGTGTGGA
>JASDQU010504080.1:0-27563 GCA_032191745.1 Picea mariana | reverse complement strand
GAGATATTCCGATCCAATCTGGCAATTCAATCTCATAAGCATTTTCTCTAAATTTTCTCAAGACCTTACATGGCCCAATTTTCTTCATTTTCAATTTATTGTATGTTCCCCTCGGGAACCTCTCTTTCCTTAAATGTGACAGAACTAATTCACCAACCTCGAACTGAAGTTGTCTCCGATGCTAATCTTCTCTACGCTTGTACTCCTGGCTTGATTTCAGCAGTCGCTCCTTCACCTGGCTGTGAAGTTCCTTCATCGTTTCTGCGAACCCTTCTGCACTAGCGCTACTAATAGCAGTCTGTTCTAAATCCCTCAATTCAGAAACCCCTCTCGGCTGTGTGCCATATACAATCTGAAATGGGCTTCGACCTGTGATCCTGTTTACTGAGTCATTATATGCAAACTCTGCCTGTGGTAATATGCTATCCCACTGGCTGTGGTGCTCTGTCACCAAGCTTCTCAACAAGTCTCCTAGACTTCTGTTCACCACTTCCATTTGTCCATCCATCTGAGGATGATAGGCAGAAATAAACATCAAGTTAGTTCCCATCTTTTTCCACAGTGTCCTCCAAAAATGTCCCACGAACTTTGTATCTCTACCCGAAACTATACTTCTGGGTAAGCCATGAAGTCAAATGACTTCTTTGAAAAACAGATTTGCAATATGAGTCGCATCACTAGTTTTCTAGCATGGGATAAAATGTGCCATCTTGGAAAACCCATCCACTACCACAAAGACTGAATCAAATCCTCTTTGCGTCCTTGGCAATCCCAATACAAAATCCATGCTAATCGCATCCCATGGCCTCTCCGGTATGGGCAATGGCTGATAAAATCTTGCATTCTTCTTTCTCCCCTTCGAATGCTGGCAAACTCTACATCTATCTACAAATCTCTTGACATCTTCTCGCATTCCTGGCCAAAATCATGACTCATTCAATTTCATGAATGTTTTTTCATGACCAAAGTGTCCGACCAATCCTCCACTGTGTTTCTCTTTTATCAAATTCTCCCTCATGGAGCAATTTGGAATGCACAATTGATTGCCTCTGAACAATAATCCTTCTTGGATCATGTAGTCTATCCAAGGGCTTCTATCTCTGAGAACAGGATTCTCAGTCGCTTCATAAGCTTCCTTGAAATCTTGATCATCTGCATACATGTCCCTGAGATCATCAAAGCCTAACGTTTTGACTCGAAACTCCTACAACAGCAAACACTTCCTGCTCAAAGCATCAACCACTTTGTTAGCAGTACCCGAAATATGTTTAATAACAAAAGTGAAATTCTACATATAATCAACCCATTTGGCATGTTTCTGATTCAACTTCTCCTATTGAGTCATAAACTGCAATGCATGGTTATCACTATATAAAAAAAATTCTTTTGGAGTCAAATAGTGCCTCCATTTTTTCAATGCCTGTATGATGGCATAGAATTCCTTATCATATGTGGAGTACTTCAATTTTGCCTCATTCAACTTCTCACTGAAATATGCAATCGGTTTGTCTTCCTGACTCAAGACCGCTCCTATGGCAAACCCACTTGCATCACATTTCACTTGGAACGTCTTTTGGAAATCCGGCAACACCAAAACTAGTTGTTCCGTGATCTTCTGCTTCAACAGATTGAAGATTTTCTCAGCCTCTACTGTCCAGTGAAAAGATTTATGTCGTTTCTTCACTGTGTCCATCATTGTTGTGCTAATTCCACTGAAATTTTCGATGAATTTTCGGTAGAAACTAGCCAAACCATGAAAACTTCTCACCTCGAATACATTCCTCGGTGATGGCCAATTCTTTATCACTTCCATCTTATTCAGATCCATCCTCAACTCATTTTCCAAAATAAAAAAACCCGGATAAATGATCTCTGTCTTCATGAATGAGGACTTCTTCATATTAATCAACAACTTCTCCTGTTGTAGCTTCTTCATCACAATGCCCAAATGCTTCATATGTTCATCCTTCGTTTTACTGAAAATCAGTATATCATCTAGATATACGATGAGAAATTTCCCAATGAAATCCTTCAGGACTTCGTTCATCAACCTCATAAAGGTATTTGGTGCATTCGTTAAGCCAAACGGCATGACTAGCCATTCATACAAACCTTCGCTTGTCTTCAACGTTGTCTTCCATTCGTCACCTTCCCTCATGCGAATCTGGTGATATCTTCTTTTTAGATCAATATTTGAAAAAAAATTGGCCCCGCTCAGGCAATCCATTAAATCGTGCATTCATGGCAATGGAAATCTGTACCTGATGGTTATCTTATTGATCGCCCTTGAGTCGGTACACATTCTCCATCCTCCATCTTTCTTCGAACTAAGTACAGTTGGAACAACACACAGACTCAAGATTTCCCTGACCAATCCTTTGTCCAATAGCTCCTGGACCTGTTTCTTAACCTCTTCATTTTCTTGCGGCGTCAACCTGTACGCAGATTTATTTGGCAAACTAGCTCCTAGTATGAGGTCTATATGATGACTCACACTCCTCATATGTGGTAATGAATGAGGTAATTCATCCACCACAATGTCAGCAAACTCTTCCAGTAGTTCCTAAATTTCCTCTGGTAGATCATCCACTCTTGTGCTAGTCAGAACAATCCTCGGTTTCCTGACCACAAAAAATTGTGGATCTTCTTTTTTCTTCACCTCCGTAAGAAGCTCTTTCCCACTCATGAGAAGTACTTTGTTTCTTACTTCCGGCTTCACCTCCTTATATTTTATCGGAAGAAACATATGGGTTCTCCCATTCTTCTCCAGGGTATATGTGTTCATCTTCCCATCATGAATCACATTTCTATCATATTTCCATGGTGTGCCCAGCAATAAATGACATACATCCATAGGAATGATATCACATAAGATCTTATCATTATATCCTCCTATTTTGAATTCAACCAAGCATTGTTTAGTAACAGTTACCTGGTGTCCCTTCTGTAGCCATGAAACTCTGTATGGGCTTGGATGATCAGTCGTCTCCAGCTCCAACTTCTCTACCATGTCTATAGAAACAAGATTATCAGTGCTACTGCTCTCCACAATAACCTTGCATACCCTGTCCTTGGTCTTGCAAGCTGTTTTGAAAAGTCTGGTCCTTTGAACTGAACTCCACCTCCTTCTCAGGTGTCAAAAAGACTTTTTGCATCATCAATGAGCTTCCACCTTTTGCATCTTCTGCCTCAACATCCCGCCTCTGTGCCTTGGCGATGTGAGCTTCTCCAATGTCCTTCTTTTTTTTTGGACACTCGTAAGAMTTGTGCCCATTCTTTCCACATGTGAAGCATGTGATTACTCCACCTCTTCCTCTTCCTTTGCCTCTAGTACGAGGAAAAGTGTTGTTTTCAGCATATCCTCCGCTCTGCTCTCTATGCTGCCCTCTCTGTGAGGTTCCACCTCTCTCAGCTTTACCCTRAGGTTTCTTCCATTCCTCCTTGGGCTTCTAGTATTTATCTTAGGCAACCAACTTGCCTCTAGGCTGGTTCCTGCCTTGCCCTCGCTGACCTTTCTTACGGTTCAGCTTCTCTTCAGCTTTCAGAGCCATCTGATAAGCATCCTCCACTGTCTTGATGGTTACCATGCTCATCTCATCATGGATATTGTATCACAGGCCATTCATATACCTGGCAACTTTCTCATCATCGCTCTCCCGATGACCTTCCCTAATGTTCAGTTCATAGAATTCCTCCATGTATTCTTTCACTGTCATCAGCTTCTTTCTCAGGTTCTACATCCTCCTGAATAGAGTAATTTGATAGTCTCTTGGGATGAATTTCGCTTTCATCTTCGCGATCATCCTGTCCCAGGTCTTGATCTTCTGCTTTCCCTTGTAGCATCTGTCATCTTGTAGCTCATCCCACCACAATGTTGCATGTCCCTTCAAGCACGTGACAACATGCTTGACTTTCTTGTCTTCTTCGAAATCTTCATAGTCGAAGTAAGTATCCAGAGCTCTAATCCAATCTAGTAGCTCCTCTGCATCTAGATTTCCCTCGTAAACTGGAATTTCCATCTTTTCTCTTGCACCCATCCTGGAAATAGCTTTGATCAAATGTTCATTTGATGCATCCTCTGCTGCAACTTCCTCTTCGCGTTCAGCCTCGACTTCGCTCTCGGAATCACTTAGATCCCCTGCACTGGCTGTGCGTCTTTGCACTGTCTCCATATCTTCGAGTCTTGTTCGTAGATCACGCATCTGTCTCTCCATTTCTCGATTGGTTAACTGCCTGCCTCTTATTCTTTGCACCTCCCTATCCTCTGGATCAGGTGACTGTMTTTCTCTCCTCGGCGGCATGGTGAATTTCCTTCTTCTCTGCTACAGAAAGCAAAGAGTGTTTTTGTGCTCTGATACCAMTTGATGGCAATGCGGCCCCTTCATCACCCACAGGTTGGAAGGTCCATGCATGCACACAGGATCTTCTCCTTTCTTGGCCCGAAGAACTGAAAACGTTCCTCTATTACCCATAGAAATCTTCGCGCGATCCCCTCTCTTTACTTATTGGGGAATCAGAACTCGCGACTTCGCAAGTCCAATGGTTGAGCGCTGCACTTACGAATCCCTAAGACCCAATACCTCAGTCAACACTGACCCTTCTCTTTCCTTTATCGGAAATTTCCCTATTGTGATTTTGGTATTCGTGATACCAAGCAACTCGTCTTACTGACTCCCGATGCGCGATACGCCGAAAATTTGACGCACACATGTGAGTTGACTTTTCCACTTCCCATCACTTCTATCAAGATTTTAGATTTCATGTGATCGTGAATCCTGATTCCAATGTCTCGGCACTTCGCACTGCAAAACCTCAATGACTTATGCCACCCGTCTTCCACTCATCGACTCAGCTATGGTCCACACTATCCTTCGACCGTCGGGAAATCGCGTATCGTGATTCCAAGCTGCAAGAATACTCTTTCCTCGAAGATCATGTTATTTCGAACCCCGACATCTCTAGACCTTCTGACATACATCCCCAACGATGGACGGTTCTGATATGTCTGGATATTGTGGATCACGATATCATGATTTCTATTGCAATAATTTGGAGCTTCGACTCGCGAAACCCCAATCCACGATATGTGTGTGGATCCAACGACCCTCGTGGTCCTGATCAACGGCTCCACCTCTCCTAAGCTTGAAACCTTCTGGGAATACATCGTCGTATCTTCCCGCACCTTCCCAAGATCCAATGGCTTACGGTGATTCTTGAATTCTCCTAGGGAAATTCCGATTGTCCGTTCCTTCCGGATGAATTTTGCGGAAGGTCTAAGTTTTCCTATCCACGGAACTCATTCGCCTACTCGTAAACTTTCATCACCTACTTGAATTCTTCAAACACAACTGCTCTATGCAATAATTTGATGAATTTGAAGACTCTATCCTTCCCGAGCTTTGCTATGACCCTGAACCTTAGAAAATCCTCCTTGCGCGCAATCCTTGTGGCAACCCTTCAACACGTCTAAGTGTTGAAATCTCTTTCGAATCTGTGCATGCCTGCAGCAGCAATCTTTCATCTCTTCACTCAGGTTCACAACCCTGAGTCTTTTACCTTGCCTACACACTCCTTTCACGGCTCCTGTGCCCAACTTGCACCTTCAAGGAAATGAGAACAAAAGCTATCTCTATTTGAACTCCTCTGTCAACACACTCCTTGCAGACAAATTCAACTGCACACCTTGCAGGAATTCTCTGGGTCAAATAGAGAAACAATTGAAACTCATTCCATCTCTCTCTCAGACTTCAATTCATACATGAAATCATATACACAGCATATAAAAGAAAATGTATGACATGAAATAAACACTCATGAGCATATCAACATCAAATACATAGAGAATCAACGCAAACCATGAATTTGAATCAGAACTCTTGTACTAATTCAAATGTCTGTACATGGGTGTCTTACACATCTCCCTACTTCTCCTATGCTCTTCATGTTCCTCCAGAAATCTCTCTCTATTCCTGAATTATGTTACAATGCACAATGAGGGTGTCTATATCCCGTTTCCCTCTTCCTTCCTAAACTGTCTAATCTATGAATTAAAATCCTATCTACCTGCATTAACTATATTAAATGCCAGTTATCTACTAAAATGACAAGAGCTATCCACTCAAGGTCCATTAAAATACACAAGTGTGCCTCATTAATTTTTCACATTAAAGTTCATGCAACAGTTTCAAGGTGTTTTCAAAATTTGTGCTGGCCTGTCCAGCTATCATCCGCTTCCACGTTGGCTCGCTTGACTTGAGGGATGCTCCTGCATCAACTCATAACAAATAATGTGTCCTTTCTGAATTAGGACACCACCTAGTCCTTCTTTACTTGCATCACCACATATGGTGAAGTCTTTATCTGGGTCTGCTACCTTGAAAATGGGTGTAGTTGTCAATGATTCCTTCAGTTTGTTGAAACTGTCTTGACACTTCTCTGACTAGTTAAACTTGGTCCCTTTCTTTTGTAATGATGTGATAGGGTAGGCTATTTTGGAAAACCCTTCTATAAACCTACAGTAATATCCAATGATTCCCATGAATGACTAGATATATACTACATCCTTAGGTACCAGCCATTCCATAATGGCTTTTGTCTTCTTCGGGCGTATGGCAATGCCTTCTGCTGAAATTACATGTCCTAGATATTGTATTTCTTTTTGATAGAAGTCACACTTGTAAAATTTTGCATATAGTTTGTGTTTCCTAAATGCTTGCAGAACTATACTTAAGTGTTCATCATGTTCCTCCTCCATTTTTGAATAGACCAGAATATCATCGATAAATACTACCATGAACTTGTCTAAGTATTGACTGAAAATATTATTCATCAGGCACATAAACGTGGCTGGTGCGTTAGTGAGTCATAAAGGAATGACTATGAACTCGTAATGTCCATATCTTGTCCAAAATGTTGTTTTTCTCATGTCCTCATCTTTTATCCTAACTTGATGATAACTGGATCGTAAATCCAACTTTGAAAAGATCTTGGCCCCACCTACTTTATCGAACAGATCATTTATCCTTAGTAAGGGGTATTTGTTCTTAATAGTCATTTTGTTCAGTTGTCTATAATCGATACATAGTCTTAGAGTATTTTCTTTCTTTTTCACAAAGAGGACTGGTGCCCCCCATGGTGAGACACCCAGTCTGATATACTCTTTGTCCAACAATTCTTGTAATTGTATTTTTAATTTTGTTAGTTCTGGTAGACTCATTCGGTAGGGTGCTTTTGAGATAGGGGTTCAACTGGGTAGTAGGTCTATGGAGAAGTATGTTTCCCTTCTAGGAGGTAATTCTGGTATCTCATCCACAAACATGTCTCTAAATTCACATAGGATAACAAAGTCTTCTAACTTTGTCTTATCTTCTTCTCCTAATAGATTCGTCACTTGGATGGCATAAACTTGACATTCCTTTCTAATATATTTCTTGAGTTGCATCGCTGAAACTTGTTTGACTGATACAGGTTTTCGTATGCCTTGGGTTGTTCTAACAGTGTTGAAATCATCTTTATAGCTAAGTATCTTTGTATAATAGTCTAGTACTACTTTGTGTTGTTCCAACCAATCCATCCCAATAATCATATCATAAGATCCTAGTGGTAGGATGCTTAGATTGGTCCTTATATTTTGACCATCTAAGATGAACTCAAAATAAGAAATAAAGTCAACTACTTTCCTCTTAGTACCTGTTGCTAGTTATACAAGCCATGATTTTGCATGCTTCAGTTTCTTAATTTTATTTGACTCTACTACATCAGCAGTAATATAACTTAGCATAGCTCCAGGGTCAATTAAAACACAAATTTGAGTGTCATTGATTTTACCTTCGATTTCTACCACCAAGGACTGGTGGTCAACTTATCAACCATCTATGGCTACATTTATCTGATGCAAGCTTCTGCCCATGTCACGCACTGTCGAGGCTTCCTGCAAATTATGAACAACAGTTTTGTTTGGTGAAATTAAATGTGGATAGTTCCTTATTAGATGAGGCTCTCCACATTCCCAACACTTTAATGGCTCGTAGGAGTTGTCCCCAAACTTATTCGTTCCTAGGTTTACCAGTTTACTGTTGCCTTGCGTATTCGGATGATTGGAGTGAAAATCCTTTCTTTGAAATTTTTTTGTTACATTCCGATAAGGAGTTGGTTGGAATCCCTTCTCTTGCTGGTTCATTCGATCTTTCTTATTATCCTTCCAGGCTTTGGGAAACTCTACCTGCTATTTATACTAGTCATAGCACATTCGTTCTTTCCTGAATACCTCACTCAAGGGTTTGGGGTTGTCAAACTCAATTCTGTCCCTCTAGGACTGTGGTAAACAGCTAAAGAATCGCTGGATTTTTACCTTATCCTCCTGGATGTATGGTACAAACCTTATTAGTTCCAGAAATTTATTTATAAGGTCCTCCATCGTCATTTGTCTAATTCGTAACTCATAAAATTCTTTCATCTTCCTTTCGTAATATCTTTCAGAAAGGTATTGTTTCTTGAAATACTTCTTAAAGTCAAACCATTCCAACTATTTCTCCTTTAGGCCCTTGGCCAACTTTAGGTCTTGCCACCAAATGATGGCCTTCCCCTTCAGATTGTAGATGGCCATTGTGACCTTCATGTTGCTGGAATAGTTGTAGATTTGGAAGTATTTTTTTATGTCCAACAACCACACCTTAGCTTCTTCTCCTGTCCTGGACTCTCCATCAAAGGTAACTGGTTTAATCTTTTTAAATTCTCCTTCAAGGTGGTCTATTTGTTTTATTTTTCTATCTGGTTTAGTTTTGTCTTCAGTTGAAGGTGTCCCTTCATATGAACTGTCTCTTTTTTCTGTTTCTGGCCCATATTTCCTGGAGGCCCTTTTGTTGACCTCTTCGTCATGGTTATCGTCTTTTGTGATTTTCTTGGTTACTATACTATGCAATAGGACTTCATTTAGCTCTTGTTGTTCCTGCTGTACYTTCTTCAATTTTTCATTGTGGGATTTGAAAATTTGTAGTTCAACAATGGGATTYCTTAATGTTTTCAACACCTCCATGGGTGAGCTTCCATCACTGTTATGTCTTGGATCTCCAGGATGTCCTTGCTGCAGATTTCCTTCCATTCTRATTTCTACACCCTCTTGAGATGCCATAATTAACACAAAACAGAAAGGGCTTTCTGTTTGTAACCATAAGATTTCTTAGTTTTACATAAATCAGAATATATACTAAGAAACTAATGTGGTCCTGTTCAGACCCAATGTTGTAACTTTTTTCTCTGATACCATATGTAATGTATCTCAAAAACTGTCTAAAAGAAAATAAAAAATCTATTTGTACATTTATCCTTGAATAACTTCGATAATCAAGAAAGGTAGGCTTTCTATTATAATGCTTGATTATAAGAGTTTGCTAGAGTCCTTACTGTTGTCGTATGTCATTACCACTCAACTTAAAGTTTTCAAACCGAAGATATAATAAGTTCTTACTCCACATTTCAATGTTTATTTAAAGTCCTATAACTATAATTACTTTCCTATCTATTTGTACCTATAACCATTACCATAGGCTTACAATACAACAAATTTGGGGTTTATGGCCTAAGACTTAAGCATTAGACCATACACATAAACCATTATGATAGATTTATAATACATACAACTTAGGTAAAAGGTTGAGAATTAGAGTATAGTCTTCTGCGAAAAGTTTAATATAAGAAGGCCCCTTTATTTTAAAGTATTTGGATACAAGATAGTGGTTAGGTAAGGACTTATGGTTAAAATTTGAGTACAAATATGTTATAGCACTCTACCACACTAGTAAATCCCATTCATCTCCACCTGTTTGAATGTAGTGTCAACTGTACAATATATTAACTGCATTTATTGTGATTTGGGGTTAAAGGTTTCCATGAGTCGCACCGACACTTGCTTAATCCGTGGCTCATTGAATACCAAAGGAGGGTTAGGTATGATATGTACTTAATCCTGACCAGGGAATTAAAGGTGGTAGGGTACATGCTACAGTCAAGGCCATCACTTGACCTGTTACCCAATGTGGACGTGCCAAGCTGATCTTATCACCTGGTCATTCGTAGCTGCAGACCTTATTATCCGAGGAAGGAGTTCACTAGGTTAATGGATTTTTGTTGTGGGGAGGTTCTTTGGAAGTCTATCTCTGTTTCTCTTATTTCTTGGCGAAGGGAAACAACGGTGAGAATTTTCTCATAGTGGAGGCGACATTGCTATCTAACCCACTGGTAAGTTTTCTCATTATTTCTGCATCTCTAGTCATAGATTTGTGGCTGAGTTCTCTTTCTCTTGCAACCACTATGGATAAAATATGTATCGTAGTGATTATACTATCTTTAAGTGGTTATTCTCTCATTCCAAAATCTCTAGGAAGGCCCTAGAAGTTCCTCCCCTCTACTAAGTATTTTTATTACTGCGTTCCTTTGTTTTCTTGGTGTTTCGCAAGTAGATTGCCTCTAGGGTATGATGTTCCCACTCTACTTCACTATCCTGTATCATTGTTTGGTATTGATTTTTTGCGGGATCTTTCTCGGATTCCATTCTAGAAGTTAAGTTCATCAGGGTGAGAGCATTGCACTGTAATTGCAGTATTTCCTTGTCCATATTAAATAAATTTTATTTGTTTCGTAGGCTCTAAATTCCTGTCATGGCTGGTTATACTCCAATTAGTATCTGAATAAAGTTCTCCTCGACCCAGATCCTCTCGTCTTCCTCAAAGGGCCCTTTCGCTTGTATACCATCATCGCGAATAACCCATAACCCAAAAGAGAAAGTCCCTGAAAGGATCGTTCATAATTTATTTTTATTTTTTCTTCAAATGTTGATTTAATGGTACCTCTTAGGTTCAAAATATTTATATCATGTTACTAGTAAATATTTACGGGTTCGGTATTAACTTACCATGGTCTATCAATAGGCTAAATCATTCTGTGTTACTTTAATCCTTTCTTTGTAAATTTTAAAAGAAACAGATTCCTGTGTCTAACATTCATATCAACTGTATTTCAATTTTATCTCCTTAGAAAGATTTCATCTAGTATATTATCTGTATCTTGTCTTTACCTAAGAGTATAATCATTCACTATTTAATGTCTATGGAGTCGGTACTGGAACTACTTTTATATTTACGAAAACCATAGTTTATTGTATAACTTCTTTCTTGAACTGAATGTTGTAACTAAAGATGGGGCCCTATTTGATGCGAGGTACCCATCATCTTAATCAAGCTCGCTCCTCGACTTTCGGTTGGTGGATGACCATAGCTTGGAAAATAGAGCATCCACACAAAAAATCCAAGATAAGTACAGGTTCCGTCAAGTGATATATTTCCATTCTATCGATAATTTCATTCACCCTTCTTTCGTATAGTTCTAATATTTCAATGGAATATTTAGTTACTAATATTTTAATGGTACAAATTTTGCAGAGGAAGGGCATGGTCCCTTTCCAGTCCTTTTATTAACTGTGTAGTTCTGTTATGGTTTCAATACCGTTTGATTAAGGGTAACCCATCCTGTGATGGTAATTTCTATCGTTGAAATATAACAAAATATGGGATATTTATTGGTTCCCAAAACCGGATGAGATATGTAATATATTCTTAAAATAATTTTTAGGGTTTCCCTCTCACTTTCTTGTAATGGCATACTAGTTATTTCATTGATTTAATATACTAACGCCATATTGGTTTCTTCCAAGTAAATGATTTTGAATTGAATAAAGGTACTCGACTATTGCTGACTTATATGTATATCTTATCTATAGTTGACTCCAGATAGCATGATGGTAAATAAATTCAATTTGCACTGATATTGTACTCGCGTTAAAGTCTTCCCCTTTTGATTTCTAGGTGATTATGTTGTTATTTACACAGTTATGAATTTATTCAAGAGTATGAATAAATTATGTGAATTTTTAGGATGTCCATTTTTCCTTGGGCCTTTGTGCCTCTCGTGATAAGTTTTGGTAACTAAACTATGTTAACCGATTCACTCAAAATATAATTTCCAGCATTCCAATCTGTGGCCCCATAGACAAATTCGTCCTATAAATTTTTCATTAAAACACCGGTTGATTTAGAGATGTGTAAATGCTGCAGGTTTCTATGATAATTCTTGAAATTTGCAAGGTCTCTTCTGTAATTTAAATATAGATATATACATAAATCTTAGGCACTTGTGATTATAGTTATCTCCTAATAATCATGACTGTTCAGCTGGTACATGGAAGAAATCTCAGTTAATTACTCTACTATTGTGCATGCCTTTATATATTAGAAAGTAGGCATATGTCTATACATATACATATATCTACACTATGTAGTTTTCCATTGGCATTCAATACATATATGACCCCAATGTGCATTACAATTTATTTGTGGGGTTTCAACTACAATGTTTTATATTACTACAATAGTAATCCAAATCACAACACAAATCTTCTATAAGAGTTGACTAGGCATATCCTTTCAGCTAGTATACTTATGGGAATTAATGTTCATAACGGTAATACGACGCAGCAAGGAAAATCCATTCCGAGCTAGTATGGAGACATTCTAGAAGTCCCTAAGTTCAATAGRATGCATTCAATCTTTCATCCTTAATATTTTTTCTAGTTAGAATTAAYAGATGCATTCTATCAAGTATTTAACCATATAACATTTAGCGAGAAAAGGGAMAAAAATAACATATCTAAAATAATACACTRAAAGACAAAGGGAACAACCACGTTCCTTCCAACCATATAATAGGGAAGCCAAAACCACTTGCCCGATTCACCCCCTAGCCTGACCATGAATCGATGAGCAYGAAAGTGGAAAAATTTCTCCCCAACAATGTCCTACAGCTCCAACAGTTTTTCCCTTGCCTCAGACTCAAGTATTGTTCATTACAACAAGTAAATCAATAGTCTCCTTCCCTAGCATACTTGGCAGCGTCCTGCCTCCTCACATATACTATTTATCAATTTTCCTAGGTCTTTTTCCCTCCCTTGGGAATTTTTGCAGCTTTCTAAATCCTTGATTTTTAGGGGCATTCAATGGCCAAATCACTGATTTTCCACTTGTAACAATCAGCCTAGAGGTAGTTCCAACATGTTCCCCACATATGGAGTCATGGTCAGCTGATTTTAACAAGGTTTTTCCATTTGTCCTCCTGCAATCAATATAAAATTTTCTGTTTTTATACAAGTGTCATAGTCAAATAGTTAGTTGAGTCAAATCAGATCTCTGCCCAACTGTCATAATAATTAATTAGAATTATCAAATTCGAAATTCAAAATTGCCATACATTGAAAAAAATTTCCAAATTTGAATTTACTAAAAACAGAATAAGTTTCTAGCAATTTTAAATTTCAAAATATTTTATTTTTTTGGGGATGTCACATTCTTTCGCCCTTCAGTAAAAGACTGTCCTCAGTGTTCGTTCCTTTCTTGGAATAGGATTGGATGAGATTTCCGCAAATCGCCCTCTAACTCCCAAGTGGCCTCCTCAGGACTAAAGTGCTTCCATTACACCTTTACCTGAGCGACGACTCTATTCCGAAGTGCTATTTCTCTCTGGTCCAGAATGCGCAGGCATTCCACTTGCACCAAGTTCCAATCAATCATATGAGTAGGGTCATGAATATATCTTTTCAACAAAGAAACATGAAATACATTATGAATTCTTAGATTATATGGAAGTGCAAGTTGATATGCTATGGGTCCAATTTGAGCTAGTATCTTGAAGGGCCCACAAAACCTGGGTGCCAACTTGGCACAATTCCCTAACTTCAACGGGCTTTTTCAGGCTTTGACCTTCAAATAAACATGGTCTGCCACTTGTAATTTCAAGTGTTTTCTTTTCTGATCTGCATAGCTCTTATGTCTGTCCTGTGCTTCTTTCAATTTTTGTTGTACCTTTCTTACCATGCTCACCATTTCTTGGAGCATCTCTAGTCCAACCATGAGTCTATCAGCCAGGTTATCCCAGCTAGTTGGAGTCATACACTTTCTGTTGTACAGTATTTCGAAAGGACTCAACTTAGCCTAAGTTTGTTACCCATTCTACCAAGTGCAGGTAGTCTTCCCACTTGGTCGATTTTGTTCTTACGTACATACGGAGAATATCCTCTATGATCTGGTTTGTCCTTTTTGTCTGTCCATTTGTTTGTGGATGATCGCTTGTACTGAAATTCAAGTTAGTGTTTAGCCCTGCAAACAATTCCTTCCAAAAACCGGATGTAAATTTTACGTCTCTATCTAAAATCAACATTTGAGGAATACCATGCAGTATAAAAAATTCTTTCATGAATATTTCAACAATGTTTATAGCTTTAAAAGTAGACTTTACAGGAATAAAGTGTGCAGACTTATTGAGTTTATCGATTACAACCATGATAGAATCATTTTGTTTCTGAGTTTTAGGCAAACCTATTATAAAGTCCAGTGATATAGTCTCCCATTTCCATTCTGGTATTGGTAATGGATGTAATAGGTTGGTTGGGTGCTGGTGCTCGTCCTTAACCTACTGATAATCTTGGCACCTAGCCAAGTACTCAGCTGTCTCTCCCTTCGTATTAGGCTAGTAAAATAGTTTTCTAAGTGTTGTTATTGTTTTCTGGTAACTTGGATGGCCAAAATATGGTTTCTTATGCACTTCATCTAATACTGTGAATTTTAACTCTGCTGAATCTAGTATGTAAAGTGTGTTTTTAAATCGTAATAGTCCCTTCTTGTCGATACTTAGATTTGGTTTATTTGAGTTTGCGATACTATTTTGAAATTCTACCATCATCTTAGTGTAATTTCCTTCGTTAATACCTGTCATCCTTATTCTTTGTTCCAGTTCACTTTCTGCCATGCTGATATTTATCTCAAATAACCCATGGAATCTTCTACTTAAAGCATCTACTACTTTATTTTCCTTACACTTGATATGTCCGACCTCGAAGTCAAATTCGCTCAAGAAGGCTAGCCATCTTGCTTGTCTTGCATTAAGATATGGTTGGCTAAATAGATATTTCACCCCGTTATTATCCATAAAAAATCAATAGTAGAAATTTTTTTCCCATTATGTAGTGTCGCTACATTTTTAAAGTGTGTATTACCACTACCAATTCCAAGTCATGAGTGAGATAATTTCACTCGTGTTCTTTTATTTTCTAGGACTCATAACAAATAACGTGTCCTTCCTGACTTAGGACACCACCTAGTCCTTCTTTACTTGCATCAACACATATGGTGAAGTCTTTATCTGGGTCTGCTACCTTCAAAATGGGTGCAGTTGTCAATGATTCCTTCAGTTTGTTAAAACTATCTTGACACTTCTCTGACCAATTAAACTTGGTCACTTTCTTTTGTAATGATGTGATAGGGTAGGCTATTTTGGAAAACCCTTCTATAAACCTATGGTAATATCCAATGATTCCCATGAATGACAATATATCTACTACATCCTTAGGTACCAACCATTCCATAATGGATTTTGTCTTCTCCGGATCTACGACAATGCCTTCTGCTGAAATTACATGTCCTAGATATTGTATTTCTTTTAGATAGAAGTCACACTTGTCAAATTTGGTGTACAGTTTGTGTTTCCTCAATGCTTGCAAAACTATACTTAAGTGTTCATCAAGTTCCTCCTCTGTTTTTTAATAGACCAGAATATCATCGATAAATACTACCATGAACTTGTCTAAGTATTGACTGAAAATACTATTCATTAGGCATATAAACGTGGCTGGTGTGTTAGTGAGTCAGAAAGGTATGACTGCGAACTCGGAATGTCCATATCTTATCCAAAATGTTGTTTTTATCATGTCCTCATCTTTTATCCTAACTTGATGATAATCGGATCATAAATCCAACTTTGAAAAGATCTTGGCCCCACCTACTTTATCGAACAGATCATTTATCCTTAGTAAGGGGTATTTGTTCTTAATAGTCATTTTGTTCAGTTGTCTATAATAGATACATAGTCTTAGAGTACTGTCTTTCTTTTTCACAAAGAGGACTAGTTCCCCCCATGGTGAGACACTCAGTCTGATATACTCTTTGTTCAACAATTCCTGTAATTGTATTTTTAATTCTGTCAGTTTTGGTAGACTCATTCGGTAGGGTGATTTTGAGATAGGGGCTGAACCGGGTAGTAGGTCTATGGAGAAGTCTATTTCCCTTCTAGGAGGTAATTCTGGTATCTCATCCACAAACATGTTTCTAAATTCATGTAGGATAGCAAAGTCTTCCAACTTTGAATTATCTTGTTTTTCTAATAGATTCGTCACTTGGATGGCATAAACTTGACATCCCTTTCTAATACATTTCTTGAGTTGCATCGCTGAAACTTGTCTAATTGATACAGGTTTTGGTATGCCTTGGGCTGTTCTAACAGTGTTGAAATCATATTTATAGCTAAGTATCTTTGTATAACAATCTAGTACTACTTTGTGTTGTTCCAACCAATCCATCCCAATAATCATATCGTAAGATCCTAGTGGTAGGATGTTCAAATTGGTCCTTATATTTTGACCATCTAGGATGAACTCAAAATAAGAAATAAAGTCAACTACTTTCCTTTTAGTACCTGTTGCTAGTTGTACAAGCCATGATTTTGCATGCTTCAATTTCTTAAGTTTATTTGACTCTACTACATCAACAGTATTATAACTTAACGTAGCTCCAGGGTCAATTAAAACTCAAATTTGAGTGTCATTGATTTTACCTTCGATTTCTACCACCAAGGACTGGTGGTCAACTTGTCAACCATCTATGGCTACATTTATTCGATGCAGGCTTATGCCCATGTCTCCCACTGTGAGGCTTCCTCCAAATTATGAACAACAGTTCTGTTTGCTAAAATTAAACCTGGATAGTTCCTCCTTAGATGAGCCTCTCCACATTCCCAACACTTTAATGGCTCGCAGGAGTTGTCCTCAAACTTATTCGTTCCTTGGTTTATCAGTTTACTGTTGCCTTGCGTATTCGGATGATTGAAGTGAAAATCCTTTCTTGGAAAAAAAATTGTTGCATTCTGATAAGGAGTTGGTTGGTATCCCTTCTCCCGTTGGTTCATTCGATATTGCTTCTTATCCTTCCAGGATTTGGGAAACTCTACCTATTTTTTGTACTAGTCATAGCACATTCGTGCTTTCCTGAATACCTCACTCAAGGATTTGGGGTTGTCAAACTCAATTATGTCCCTCTAGGACTATGGTAAATAGCTTAAGAATTGTTGTATTTTTACCTTATCCTTCCGGATGTATGGTACAAACCTTATTAGTTCCAGAAATTTATTTATAAGGTCGTCCATCGTCATTTGTCTGATTGGTAACTCGTAAAATTCTTTCATCTTCCTTTCATAATATCTTTCAGAAAGGTATTGTTTCTTGAAATACTTCTTAAAGTCAGACCATTCCAACTATTTCTCCTTTAGGCCCTTGGCCAATTTTAGGTCTTGCCACCAAATGATGGCCTTCCCCTTCATATTGTAGATGGCCATTGTGACCTTCATGTTGTTGGAATAGTTGTAGATTTGGAAGTATTTTTTGATGTCCAAGAACCATGCCTTAGCTTCTTCTCCGTTCCTGGATTCTCCATCAAACGTAACTCGTTTAATCTTTTTAAATTCTCCTTCAAGGTGGTCTACTTGTTTTCTTTTTCTGTCTAGTTCAATTTTGTCTTCAACTAAAGGTGTCCCTTCATATGAACTGTCTCTTTTTTTTGTTTTCGGCCCATATTTCTTGGAGGCCCTTTTGCTAACCTCTTCGTCATGGTTATCATCTTTTGTGCTTTTCTTGTTTACTATACTATGCAACAAGACTTCATTTATCTCTTGTTGTTCTTGCTATTCTTTCTTCAATTTTTCATTGTCGGCTTTGAAAATTTGTAGTTCAATAATAGGATTCCTTATTGTTTCCAACACCTCCGTGGGTGACCTTCCATCATTGTTCTGTCTTAGATCTCCAGGAGGTCCTTACTGCGGATTTCCTTCCATCCTGATTTCTACACCCTCTTGAGCTGCCATAATTAACACAAAACAGAAAGGGCTTTCTGTTTGTAACCATAAGATTTATTACTTTTACATAAATCAGAATATATACTAAGAAACTAATGTGGCCCTGTTTAGACCTAGTGTTGTAACATTTTACTCTGATACCATATGTATGTATCTCAAAAACTGTCTAAAAAAAAATAAAAAATCCAATTGTACATTTATCCTTGAATAACTTTGATAATCAAGAAAGGTAGGCTTTCTATTATAATGCTTGATTCTAAGAGTTTGATAGAGTCCTTACTGTCATCGACTGTCATTACCACTCAACTTAAAGTTTTCAAACCGACGATATAAGAAGTGCTTACTCCACATTTCAATGCTTATTTAAAGTCCTGTAACTATAATTACTTTCTTATATGTTTGTACCTATAACCATTACCATAGGCTTACAATACAACGAATTTTGGGTTTATGGCCTAAGACTTATGCATTAGACCATACACATAAACCATTACCATAGATTTATAATACATACAACTTAGGTAAAAGGTCGAGCGTTAGCGTATACTCTTCTGCGAAAAGTTTAATATAAGCAGGCCCCTTTATTTTAAAGTATTTGGATACAGGATAGTGGTTAGGTAAGGCCTTCCGGTTAAAATTCGAGTACGAATATGTTATAGCACTCTACCATCCTACAAAATCCCATTCGGATCCACCTGTCCGAATGTAGTGTCAACTGTACAATATATTAACTGCATTTATTGTGATTTGGGGTTAAAGGTTTCCATGAGTCGCATCGACGCTTCCTTAATCCGTGGCTCATTGAATACCAAAGGAGGGTTAGGTATGATATGCACTTAATCCTGACTAGGGAATTAAAGGTGGTAGGGTACATGCTACAGTCAAGCCCATCACTTGACCTGTTACCCAATGTGGACGTGCCAAGTCGATCTCATCACCTGGTAATTCATAGTTGCAGACCTTATTCTCCGAGGAAGGTGTTCGCTAGGTTAATGGATTTTTGTTGTGGGGAAGTTATTTGGAAGTCTATCTCTATGTATCCAATTTCTTGGCGAAGGGAAACAACGGTGAGGATTTTCTCATAGTGGAGGCGACATCGCTATCTAACCCACTGCTAAGTTTTCTCATTATTTCTGCATCTCTAGTCCTAGATTTGTGGCTGAGTTCTCTTTCTCTTGCAACCACTATGGATAACCTACGTGTTGTATTGATTATACTATCTATAAGTGGTTATTGTCTCATTCCCAAATCTCCAGGAAGGCCCTAGAAGTTCGTCCCCTCTGCTATGTAGTTTTATTACCGAGTTCTTATCTATTCTGTAAATTTCGAAAGGGCTTGATACCTCGTTCCTTTGTTTTCTTCGTGTTTCACAAGTAGATTGCCTCTATGGAATGATATTCCCACTCTACTTCACTATCATGTATCATCGTTTGGTATTGATTTTTTGCAGGATCTTTTCCGGATTCCATTCTAGAAGTTAAGTTTATCAGGGTGAGAGCGTTGCACTGTAATTGCAGTATTTCCTTCTCCATATTAAATAATTTTTATTTGTTTCGTAGGCTCTAAATTCTCATCGTGGCTGGTTATACTCCAATTAGTATCTAAATTATGTTCTCCTTTACCCAAATCCTCTCATCTTCCTCAAAGTTCCCTTTCTCTTGTATACCATCCTCGCGAATAACCCGCAAACCCAAAGAGAAAGTCCCTGAAAGGATCTTTCATAATTTTTTTATTTTTTTTTTCAAATGTTGATTTAATAGTACTTCTCAGGTTCAAAAGATTTATATCATGTAACTAGTAAATATTTACGGGTTTTGTATTAACTTACCGTGGTCTATCAATAGGCTAAATCTTTTTGTGTTACCTTAATCCTTTCTTTGTAAATTTTAAAAGAAACGGATTCCCGTGTCTAAAATTCATATCAACTGTATTTCGATTTTATTTCCTTAGAAATATTTCGTCTAGTATATTATTTGTATCTTGTATGTACCTCAGAGTATAATCATTCACTATTTAATGTCTTTGGAATCGGTACTGGAACAACTATTATATTTATGAAAACCATAGTTTCTTGTATAACTTCTTTCTTGAACTGAATGTTGTAACTAAAGATGGGGCCCTATTTGATGCAAGGTACCCATCATCTTAATAAATCTCACTCCTCGACTTTCGGTTGGTGGACGACCATAGCTTGGAAAATAGAGCACCCACACAGAAAATCCAAGATAAGTACAGGTTCCGTCAAGTGATATATTTCCATTCTGTTGATAATTTCATTCACCCTTATTTCGTATAGTTCTAATATTTCAATGGAATATTTAGTTACTAATATTTCAATGGTACAAATTTTGTAGAGTCCTCGTCAGTATGCAATTTCAGATACCCCTCCCATCCTTGGTGACAAAGGTATTCAGGTTCCATGCCCGTAACCCTCTCTTTCTCATTCTTTTGTTCTAGAGGAAGGGCATGGTCCCTTTCCAGTCCTTTTATTAAATGTGTAGTTCTGTTACGGTTTCGATACCATTTGATTATGGGTAACCCGTCTTGTGATGGTAATTTCTATCGTTGAAATAGAACAAAGTATGGGATATTTATTGGTTCCCAAAACCGGATGAGATATGTAATATATTCTTAAAAGAATTTTCAGGGTTTCCCTCTCACTTTCTTGTAATGGCATACTAGTTATGTCATTGATTTAATATACTAACACCATATTGGTTTCTTCCAAGAAAATGATTTTGAATTGAATAAAGGTACACGACTATTGCCAACTTATATGTATATCTTATCTATAGTTCACTCGAGATAGCATGATGGTAAATAAATTAAATTTGCACTTATACTGTACTCATGTTAAAGTCTTCCCCTTTTGATTTCTAGATGATTATGTTGTTATTTACACAGTTATGAATTTATTGAGGAGTATGAATACATTATGTGAATTTTCGGGATGTCCATTTTTCCCTGGGCCTTTGTGCCTCTAGTGATTAGTTCTAATAACTAAACTGTGTTAAACGATTCACTCCAAATATAATTTTCAACATTCCAATCTGTGGCCCCATAGACCAATTCATCCTATAACTGTTTCATTAAAACACCGGCTGATATAAAGATGTGTAAATGTTGTAGGTTTCTATGATAATTCTTGAAATTTGCAAGGTCTCTTCTGTAATTTAAATATAGATATATACATAAATCTTAGGCACTTGTGATTATAATTATCTCCTAATAATCATGGTTGTTCAGTTGGTACATGGAAGAAATCTCAGTTAATTATTCTACTATTGTGCATGCCTTTATATACTAGAAAGTAGGCATACGTCTATACATATACATATATCTACACTATGTAGTTTTCCATTGGCATTCAATACATATATGACCCCACTCTGCATTACAATTTATTTGTGGGGTTTCAACTACAATGTTTTATCTTACTACAGTAGTAATCCAAATCACAACACAAATCTTCTATAAGAATTGACTAGGCATATCCTTGCAGCTAGTATACTTATGGGAATTAATGTTCATAACAGTAATATGATGAAGCAAGGAAAATCCTTTCCGAACTTGTATGGAGACATTCTAGAAGTCCCTAAGTTCAATAGGATGCATTTAGTCTTTCATCCTTAATATTATTTCTAGTTAGTATTAACATATGCATTCTATCAAGTATTTAACCATATAACATTCAGCGAGAGAAGGGACAAAAATAACATATCTAAAATAATACGCTGAAAGACAAAGGGAACAACCACGTTCCTCGCAACTGTAGAACAGGGAAGCCAAAACCACTTGCCCGATTCACCCCCTAGCCTGACCATGAATCCATGAGGGCAAACGTGGAAAAAATTCTCGTTAGCAATGTCCTACAGCTCCAACAGTTTTTCCCTTGCCGCACACTCAAGTATTTTTCATAACAACAAGTAAATCAATAGTCTCTTTCCCTAGCATACTTGGTAGCGTCCTGCCTCCTCACATTTACTATTTATCAATTTTCCTAGGTCTTTTTCCCTCCCTTGGGAATTTTCACAGCTTTCTAAATCCTTGATTTTCAGGGGCAGCCAATGGCCAAATAATTGATTTGCCACTTGTAACAATCAGCCTAGACGTAGTTCCAACATGTTCCCCACTTATGGAGTCATGGTCAGTTGATTTTAACATGGTTATTCCATTTGTCCTCCTGCAATCAATATAAAATATTCTATTTTTATACAAGTGTCATAATCAAATAGTTAGTTGAGTCAAATCAGATCTCTGCTCAACAGTCATAATAATTAATTAGAATTATCAAATTCAAAATTCATAATTTCCATACATGGAAAAAATTTTCCAAGTTTGAATTTACTAAAAACAGAATAAGTTATTAGCAATTTTAAATTTCAAAATATTATTTTTTTTTTTGTGGATGTCACATTCTTTCCCCCTTCAGTAAAAGACTGTCCTTAGTGTTCGTTCCTTTCTTGGAACATGATTGGATGATATTTCCACAAATCTCCCTCCAACTCCCAAGTGGCCTCCTCAGGACTAAAGTGCTTCCATTGCACCTTTACCTGAGTGGCAACTCTGTTTCGAAGTCCTATTTCTCTCTGGTCCATAATGCATAGGCGTTCCACCTGCACCAATTTCCAATCAATCATATGAGTAGGGTCATGAATATATCTTTTCAACAAATAAATGTGAAATACATTATGAATTCTTAGATTAGATGGAAGTGCAAGTTGATATGCTACAGGTCCAATTTGAGCTAGTATCTTAAAGGGCCCACAAAACTTGGGTGCCAACTTGGCATAGTTCCCTAACTTTAATGAGCTTTTTCGGGCTTTGACCTTCAAATAAACATGGTCTCCCACTTGAAATTTCAAGCGTATTCTTTTCTGATCTGCATAGCTCTTATGTCTGTCCTATGCTTCTTTCAAGTTTTGTTGTACTTTTCTTACCATGTTCTCCATTTCTTGGAGCATCTCTAGTCCAACCATGAGTCTATCAGCCAGTTTATCCCAGCTAATTGGAGTCGTACACTTTTTGTCGTACAGTATTTCGAAAGGACTCAACTTAGCCAAAGTTTGGTACCCATTGTTATATGAAAATTCTACCAAGTGCAGGTAGTCTTCCCACTTGGTTGGTTTTGTTCTTACGTACATACGGAGAATATCCTCTATGATATGGTTTGTCCTTTCCATCTGTCCATCCATTTGTGGATGATAGGTTGTACTGAAATTCAAGTTAGTGTTTATCCCTGCAAACAATTCCTTCCAAAAACCAGATGTAAATTTTACGTCTCTATCTAAAATCAACATTTGAGGAATACCATGCAGTCTAAAAAATTATTTCATGAATATTTCAACAATGTTTATAGCTTTAAAAGTAAACTTTACAGGAATAAAGTGTGCAGAATTACTGATTTTATCGATTACAACCATGATAGAATCATTTTGTTTCTGAGTTTTAGGCAAACCTGTTATAAAGTCCAGTGATATAGTCTCCCATTTCCATTCTGGTACCGGTAATGGCTGTAATAGGTTGGCTGGGTGCTGGTGCTTGGCCTTAACTTGCTGACAATCTTGGCACCTACCCAAGTACTCAGTTTCTTCTCCCTTCATATTAGGCTAGTAAAATATTTTTCTAAGTGTTTTTGTTGTTTTTGGTAACCTGGATGGCCATAATACGGTTTCTTATGCACTTCATCTAAAACTGTGAATTTTAACTCTGTTGAATCTGGTATGTAAAGTCTGTTTTTAAATCGTAATAGTCCCTTCTTGTCGATACTTAGATCTGGATTATCTGAGTTTGCGATACTATTTTGAAATTCTACCATCATCTTAGTGTAATTTCCTTCGTTAATACTTGCCATCCTTATTCTTTGTTCCAGATCACTTTCTGCCCTGTTGATATTTATCTCAAATAACCCATGGAATCTTCTCCTTAAAGAATCTACTACTTTATTTTCCTTACCCTTGATATGTCCGACCTCGAAGTCAAATTCGCTCAAGAAGGCTAGCCATCTTGCTTGTCTTGCATTAAGATCTGGTTGGCTAAACAGATATTTCACCCCACTATTATCCATCAATAGTAGAAATTTTCTGCCCATTATGTAGTGTCGCCACATTTTTAAGGCGTGTAATACCACTACCAATTCCATGTCATGAGTGAGATAATTTCACTCGTGTTCTTTTATTTTCCAGGAATCATAACAAATAACGTGTCCCTCCTGACTTAGACGTAAAGAAAGATGATTCCTTGCTTCTGACCTCGTTGTTAGACATAAAGAAATATGATGATGTGTTCCTTGTTTCTGACCTTGTTGTTAGACATAAAGCAAGATGATGATGTGTTCCTTGCTTCTGACCCAGTTGTTAGACGTAAAGAAAGATGTTGTATACCTTTCTTCTGACCTAGTTGTTAGACGTAAAGCAAGATGTGATTTTCACTGAGCTACCAGATTAACAACTGGGACATAGAGCTAGTCTAGTACTATGATGGGCTAGCCTAGTGTTGTGATGAGGTATCATTTTTTTACACTGATACATATTGATGAAGATGATGATGGCATTCTTTCGAGAACGATGATGTTGCCGATGAGGAAAACTTCCAATGATTTATAGATACGCCAGCCAAGATGATATTGATGATGTTGTCCTCCTACCTGATGTTGTTGTTGATGTTGTCTTGTCTCTCTCACATGATGCTGCTAAAGAATAGCCTTCTTGTTAAGGGGGAGTGTTGAAATAATGTAACTGCAAAGAGTATTCTTATTATTATTGATATTTTATTTATAAGATCAATCCCCATTTTGGATTGATCATGTCGGATATTGTAATAGGACAAAATCCCCTTTTGTAGATTGGTCAACAGACAATTATAATAGGAAGAATAAGATGTTGGCCCCAGCAGTTAATAAGAAGACCTAGAAATATAACAAAGGTGGGTTTACCCACCCAGATTAACAAGTCGGCCCTGCCAGTGAAGAGATACTTCACACGTGCCAGAACTGGTTTAAATAAAGGAGGCTAGTGCCTCATTTGATCACAACTCACTTGCTCAGTTTGAGAGACAAGTTTTGATCTGTTACCGACAAAGGAGAGAGAGAGTGGCTCATATCTTGGAGAGGACTTTCTATTTTAGCATAGAGATCTCTTGGCATTGTATTGGCTATCTATATTAAGGAATTTTTGTTGCGTTTTCTTCCCCTAGAGAGTTTCCCAGGATAAATGTTGTGTCTCTTGTGAATGTGTATTTCTCAGTGATCTTTTTCTTATGTTGTTGTTATCTATTGAAATGCAAAGAACTATAATAATGGCATAAACATTAACACTATCGAGTTAAGGGCTGTTGCAATAACGATTTATGAGAATGTTATTGTTAAGTTTAAAAACATTGATGGCTGATCAAAAAAGATTAACTGCAATATTGAAGTCAAACAAGGTTGTCCCTTGTCCTCTTTCCTTTTTGGCATATGCATTGACAAGTTAGAAGATTGCTTGGAAAAAACAGATTGTGTCAACCCTATTCTCACTAGTATAGTCATCAATATTTTTCTTTATGTCGATGATATCTCTCTTATGGAAATAAGTCCCCATGATCTTGAAAACGAACTAAGAATCCTCAAGGATTTTTGTTGCAATATGTGTTAATACCGATAAGACTAAGGTCGTGATTATTAAATCCAATAAGATTACTTATTGATCCAGATTGTTTTCAAAATGAAATGAAAGAACACAAACTACAATGAAATACTCATGAAAATTGCAAGAAGCGGAGAAATACAACAATACTTGATTTCTATTAATGAAATAATTGTAAAGAGACTATAAAAATATAGAGTCTAAGACTCGCTAGAATGGTGGTAGTTTTATCTCTGAGAAGAGATGTGACAGCTACGCTCATTCATAAGAAGATGATTACAATGAGGCCCTTAAAGCCTTTTTATGATAAACATGAATTCTAAAACCCTAGACATCCAAAAACCTAACCCTAGGAGATAAAACATAAAGAGTCATGTGGGCCCTGTTTGGGTAAGTTAGTACATTAACTTCTCAGGGTCGTAAATTTTTCATATGATCTTCATTTTAGGCAAGTGATAGTCCATTGGAAAGGTATTTTCAAGAATTATGCATTATGTTGTAAAACTGTGAGTCTGTCTATAGTTATATTATGGCACGCCAAAAAAACACTTTTTAGGGCCCCAAAATGGCCTTGGAAGTACAAAAGAGATTTGTTGACATGAAAAATCCCAAAATAAGCGAGTTGGATTAGGTGGGTGGCCACCGGTATCCACGTGTAAGATGCATAATGATTCAAACAAGCCTAGAAGTGTAGAACCCACAATTACAAAGAATTATAGAAGAACGTGTTGAACTAAAAAATGAAAAGAGAAGCTAGTTGAAATAGGTGGGTGGCCTCCAATATCCACCTAGATAAGTCCTCCCCACTTAGGAAGAAATGGCCTCCAATACGCTGGGTTCTCAGGGAAGAGGGGAAAGAATTTTCTGAATCCAATTCTTGGTGAGTTGTGTTCCTCGTTGGAGAAGTTGTGCTGCTTGGTCTATGGAAGATTGTCAGAAACCTATTGCTGGTGGGGTTGAATCTGTTCCACCAACCTGTTCTCTCTAGATTTGATGGGGAATTGTGTAGGCACCATTGTAGGTGAATAAAAAATATCTTATTTCTCTTCAGAAATCTATTTTTTTGGGATAGAAGGTGTTGAGGTTGTAGTGGTTGTAGTGGTCTTTTGTTCATCCTTTGAATAGACTTTGAAGAGAATGAATTTCGTAGTATGAGATATTACCTTGCAACATTGTTTTGGCCGAGTAGTAGTCAAAACTAACTTGGTTATCCTATATAGAAGACCTCCTAGAGTAATAATGACACTACGGGGTCTATAATCATAGACAACATGATGTTTCCACATCTATGGTTGCCTCAGAAAAACATCACAAACATCAAGAGGGGAAACATCACATGCTAACTCATCTTTGAAAGGTTGGATGCCATAGGAAAGGCAACATTTTTGGCTAACATGAAGATCTCGTCCCTGGTGAATCCACCCGATGTTGTATGGTTGTGGGTGTGGTGTTTTCGACAACCCTAATTGTTTGACTACCTTACTTGAGATGAGCTTCTTCTAGCTGCCATTATAAAAAATGAAATGCAACGGGGTCCCATTCACCCACATCTATCAATGGAAGAGTATCTCCCCCTCTTTAGGATCTACTGGTTCTTCTAGTTGAATTGTTGTGGTCATAGCAGTGGGGTCTGCGTTGATGATCTGTCTAGTTTCAATACTTTTTGGATTGGATTTTGAATCAGGGTTTGTCTCTGTGTCTTTGACCTCGACCACCAATGAATTTTTCGAGTGACATTCATTGGTGTTGTGCCAGGGGATTTTGTTGAAGTCATGCCACTTTCCAATGTTGTTCTTCATCTTTCCTTTACCCTTCTTGTCCTGTGTCTTGGATTGGTTATCTAGAGGCTTGTAGTGATCCAGGTTTTATGAGAAGAATGAAATGAATATAGATTATTATTATTCTTAACACCAAAACATAAGAATAAAAGAGATA